>JAGXCT010034837.1:0-39288 GCA_022495035.1 Philopotamus ludificatus
TCACTCCCCCAATTACACGGTCCCGATTTTAGTGTTAGTGGGGGTTTAACTGTAAATATCTTCGATTTTTTACGATCCGGCCCTTCCCAAATATAGTTTGCCGATCCCCGATGTATATGATAGAGACTATTTATAATTGATTTTTTGGAAAAAATGAAAATACCACATATTATTGACCACTGGATTTGTTTTTAAATATCTGATGCAGCAAACAAAATGGCGTATTAATTACAGTCGATTCAAAGCTATCTTAACATTTTTTGTGACGTGGAATTATTCCACATATTATTTTTGTGCGATTTTAGATATGCGATTGTCTGTGAAACACCACATCAAAAATGTGATTATACTCATAGTTGATGAAAGATTAGTTCGCCTCCATAAATTAAAGCAAACGCACAGGGACTGTCCTACCGCATTCCTGTTTAATTTGTACACGATATAATTACATGTTTCGTGGGTTAGGGTGGGTTGGTTGAACGTGTCCATTGCCCACAATTAGGCCCATATTTTTTAGTGAACAAAAATTTAGGGCATTCGACTAATTGGTGTTGACGTATCGCCCCTAAAATTAGATTGTGCGTGTTTTAAATATATATTTATTTTATATGTATTTTAATTGTTGTTGTGCCAAGTGGATATCCTGTCACACACCACTTCAACTAATTGGTCACCATTGTCGGTTTCATGATCTTTTTCTACTGTGAGGACTCTCCTCCTTTCACAATTCGGATTTAAGTGGGTTTATGTTGTCTACGACTCTTTTGTCGAGAGATCTCTCTCAATGCACGGTATTAAATATATTTTTATTATTAAATAAGAACGATTAGTTATCGCTACGGACTGAATGTATATATTTTAATCAATATTCTATTCAATCAAACGCGAAATGTGCTTTTAAACATGTCGATGTATCCGAAATGAAAAGAAAAGTGTATTTGCATTGGTTTTTGTGCTGAGGGATTTGCTGTCAAAGCTGCTACTCCAGCTCGACGTCCAATTTTTATTTGCGAAAGTTATTTGCTCTTCTCTTCGCCAACACTGAATAGAACGAATCACACAAATGCGATTCCCAACAGAGGATTCAATGCTTGCAGACATTTCATTAGCACTGTCTGTCAGTGTAGATTAATCCTGTTGCTTTCGATTTATGCATAATATGATTTTATCATAGAGCAGCTATATCTAAACATCACTGCTTCATAGTGCGACTTAATTTTATTGAGGAAGATCAGTATAGTGGCGGTTAATTGAGCCATTTCCGAATGAAAATGCACATAATTATGGTGATTAGCGTTAAAAATGGATGCATACACCAAAGTGCATCGTGCATGCATCCTGTCTATCGCATACACGATCGGGGGGCCCATTGTCTGGACATGGGACTCCATATGTTCCATGTCTCGGTAACCGAGTATACCTAAGCTTCCTGTTAGATGTATCTTCACACAAACAATGTACCCTTGAAATATATTAATTGATTAGGAAGTAATCCTCTTAACGGACAGACAACATGATGATCCAAGATGATCAAAATGATCTCAATCTCAAAAAAGATATTATTAAGAATAAAAATAACCGTAAACTGTACGATTTACATCTTGGAACAAAAATAGAAGACGGATGCCGGTAACGAAAACAATCGGCATTTGATTCATTGCTCTTTTTTCTCCATTTCTAGATGGAATCTCACCACGTGTTATACAACATCTGTATATATTTATATATGCGTCCTTCCAGGAACTTTTGACACGTGTACGCATGTATGGATGTAACTCGATGACGAAAAATTTCATGGAAATTAGATTATCCATGGTATTATACATACATGCACAGAATTGAGTTGTTTATTTTAGTACATAGTCTAGTTATGGAGATCTCCCTCCGCTCTCGATAACAAAATTCCGAAGATTCTCCCCAATTCGGCAAATAAAAATATTCATGAAATGGAACGTGCAGGGAGCAGAATTTGCTAAATTCGTATACACGCGGATGCGAGACATCTTATCCAATTTTGATAAAACCATGTGTATTGCAAGACGCTAGCTACGAAACAAAATATTTATGTATTACATCCTAGACAAATACATCGTCTATTTACAATGTAATTATTAGATTATAACGAAAGCGGATCTTAAGTCTCTGGGATTAATACTTCAATTAAACTTGAATCTATATTTGTGAACGGAATCCAATTCGGATTTCGAGACATAAATTGGGTTTAAGCTCAAATCCTGAATTATCTGGCAATTAATAACTGTTATATTTTAATTAAAAATATTTTTCCAAGGGAATTCAATTAATGAATGGGCTTTTTACTGCAATAAAGTCACTCGACTCACTCTTAAAAATAAAGAATGTTAAGGAAATTTAAAAAGTCAAAGAGTTGCATTAAAACAAACACAAAATGCTTGAAAATCTCAAAGATTTTTTTTCGCTTTATTTAAATTTAACAATCAAAGATTTTTGTAAAGATTTACGAACTGGTGTGAAATCGCTATCATCACTAGAATCTATGATTTTCATACTACAAATTAAATATATATTTTTTAGGATGTATTTAGAAATCTTTGGTTAAATTCCCATTAAAAGGTAAGGTTTAAATTCCACAAAGTTATGAAGCAGAATGGATTTTAAAATACGATTCTTGCACAAAAATCTAGCTCTGGAAAACGATGATAAATAACAGTATTTTGAGTTGAAAAATATCTTGCTTCTTTTAATTTCAAGTTCAACTTCATATGATATGCGACTATCAGACGAAATCAGTTGTTATAGAAGTTTCTTTCAAATTTTATTCTAAGCATTTCCTGCTTGGGCTATATTTTATTAATTATTTAATTAAACTGCTACAAAATGTAGTATTCTACGATTAAAAATAGTTATTCATGATATATTTCATAATTTGGTCGATATTTTGGATTTTTCTACTAATCAATATGACGCGTAAATGACACGCACACTCGACGATGTCCCTCCGCTGACTGAGGCCAATTCTCGTGGTTTCACTCGCACTTGGCATATCGTACCGGATGCGAGCGAGAAAAAACATGGCGCCGATGATAACAGAAGCGAATATAGTTATATTTAGTTTTCTAGAGCAATTGCAGACAATAACGGTCAATAATTATTTATAATATTTATTCTTTAGATTTTTTTAGACAAATACAAATAGTTTGTGCCATGTAAGATTTATATTAAAAAAGATTTTCGATAAAAATCAAAACTTTGGTTACTAAATAGACCCATCGGCACGGCTAGGTTAAGTACGTATGTACTTAAAACAATAGTAGAAGAAGCTAGCTAGTATTAGAATTATTATTTCCACCTTTTCAGACCATTACAAAATAAATTGGTCGTAAATATTAATAATGTTGGTGAAGTAATGCCAAATAAATATTTAAAATTTGAAAATGAAATATATACCTACTTTTTGGACAACAGGGTAAATTACATACGCCCTAGAAATCTGAACCATAATGGAAAATATGAAGAAAATGTTGACACTTTGAAATGTGGGGCTGTTGACGCTTAATGGAAAAGGATCGTACGCTACTTTGGATATCTCGGTAGAAGAAACGATAGCTTAGAGAAGCTCGTCACGTCTGGTAACGAACGATGACGCAGGGGAATGAGGACGCCCATCCGGAGCGACCAAGCCAAGATCGTCACAGGCTCCACTGCAAAATGCAGAAGATCCTGGAGAACTACAATCAAGAAGATTCAAGTCAAGAATGATCACGATCCTCATACATGAGGGTGCTGACTTATGAAGATCTAGCTAATGTGAATCAAAATCATTTTTGAAATTACGAGTTGATTTTAAATTCTTCTTCATGTATCTAATCCGTGTTCGGATTCAGGCAATCAAATATTAGTAGTACTGTCTTTCTCTTCCATTTTTAACTGTACATATATTTTGTTCGGTGTTTAGCGGTATCTAGAAGCTTCCGCTCCTTGTAAAGAAGTTGAAGTACGCCCATTTAGACGTATCCATCCGGATATTTATATCATATTCGCTGTGATAATTTTACGTCTTAAATTTATGTTGAGATTTAAGACATTCTATAATTATTTCTGCGATATATCTCAGTGATTCTGAGCAAATATACATAAGTAAATTCATTTTATTTATGTCCCAGAAGCAATAAAAGCGTATTCCGACCATCCCAACGAATTTAAGATGCGACATCATCCCGACAATGACCATTCCCGTATCGCTTGACATCGACTATCTGCGCCAACCGTTTTTTTTATATATCGCAATAGACATTAATCGCCATTTCTGTGAGACAATAAATCTTAAGGGCAACGAACGACACCGAGGCGCGATAGGGGAGTGCGAAATTCGATATCCCCAAGTCAGAGACAGGATTAGTACCTCGGAACCGTGGAATTCGAGAAGGGGACAGTGTCAGTACCTTCGGCTTGTACAACTTGTTACAATATATAGAAGCCGACTTTCCAAACACAAATCCTTGTTTCCGAACGGCATATTACATGGATCGAAAAATTTTGCATTATTTATATTTTAACGGAAGCTGTGAATACAGTGATTTTGTGTAAAATGAGGAACTGTCGACTACATTGATTTGTGATGGAGTATCGTATAACGTGAAGAAGTGAACTTGAAACCGATTCTGCTTTTGAATGCGAGGGGGGCGGATATGGGTCATAAAGCCATTCATTATTTTCATAGGACATCCCGGTTCACAGAAGAAGATGGAGGAAAATATTCATGAAATGCATGAGTCATTCCGAATATGTTTTTTCTATTCGAACATCTGAATCATCGACATTATTTTACGCAAGAAAAATATTGTCATTGTATAAATGCGTAGATTGAATCACGGATCCGAGATTTTTTCTATATTTTAATCAGTTAAATGTATGACTAACTCCGAGTGGAACCGTCCACAAATCATCCAAATTATTTATGAGTTAAAGATTTGTATTTATTATGCTTGGCTCGGGAGCAAGAACTGGTTATTTCTGAGGGGACACGACGAGCACCCTATCCTCGACGTCCCTACCCAACCAAGGGTCACTGGCACTCAAAACCATTCCATTACGTTTCGAATAATACAGCATTCGTCTATTAACCGACATCGTATCGGCGTCCGTGATCGGACCGACAGTCACATACGAATCAAAGGGCATTGTTCCGCCGTAAATTGATTTGCGTATTACGTGTCGGGAATAAAGAATCCTCCCTACGCTTTGTCCCTTTAATCCCGAATGGCTCCCTTCGTACACCGCGAGGATATCTCATCATCAATCTCCAGATGAAGCACGTCACCGAGGAGGTGAACCCGCTCCGGTTCCTCTGCCGGTTTATCCCGTTACTTATTCATCTACCGACGAGCCGATCACTAAAATTTTACGACGCCGGGGATCGCGTTCTGGGGTCAAAGCAGCGTATCGATCATAACCGGAAACCGGAAATTTACACCATAACTGATTGGATACAGTGTTTTTAATTAGATACATTTTTGGTGTTATTCCGTTATCGCGGTGTGTTGCGTGTCGCGAGTCAATTGGGACTCGACCGACCAATGGGTTTTTGGAAATTTTCGTTTATGGACCGAATTGATGGGTCTTGTGGATATTATGTTTAATTTATGCGAAAACCCCCGGGGAAAATACGCACAATGGAAATGTTTTTTTAGTCCAAAAGCAGAGGATATCACATCGGAATCTAAATAATGACAAATTTACTTTTTCTCTATATCAAAAACTACGCATGAGTCAACGTTTATTAATTAACAAGTTTTTAAATCCATTTTTGGAGAGTTCCAATATTGGAACACTTTGTGTCTTTACCATAGCTCCAATATATATTAAGATTGCACTTGTTGATGACTAACAAGAAAGAGTGAGGAGAGTCTAGTGCAGTAATTTTTCAAATTTAAAAATGTCGTTTTACGGGTAAGTTTAATCAACCACATTGTTTTAGATTCATTCAACTTTTGCCCTAACATATGGCCGAATTCAAAAAAAGAAAATATCCCGTTAATTGAAAATATCATGAATTTTAAGATTTTTTCTAATAAAAAAAACGTTACAGGTAGAGTGGATCAAACGCGTAGTGTGGGCTAGCGAGGGATATGCGCGCCCCGGACATATACAAAAAAGCTTTAGACGTGGAATCCACGTTCCCCGTAGGCAATGAGTTTATTGAAGGAAAAGTTGTGAATTTATTATTTCGGTGTAAAATAAGAGATGCAATTGCGATACTCCATACTGCCTTTTAATGAAGCAAACGAAGGGTTAAAAACAATCGCGGATTCTTACAAATGTATCCTAAAACTCAACAAGTGATTTAGCTGCGATTTGATTTGTCCGTTTTGACGGTCGATTGTGGTCCAATTATCCATCTGTTAACACGTCCTTTGTTTTTAATTGAATAGAGAACAGCTTTAGTTTCCGTTTTTAAAAGGTTTTAAATTTTTTAACACAATATTTCAAATAAAGGTTCAAGATAAGCAATTTATACGAAATTCCATACTTTATGAAAATCATAAAAGAACAATTTCACGATTACAACCATAACAAATTCGCTGGTTAAAAAAATAAGCTTCGAAGGAGGGTGCAAAAAGTGAACAATGACATTTTACGTAGTGTAGTCGAGGCAAATCCGACCAAATCTATTCATCAGATTGCAGATACCCTCAGGTATTCATGGTCAAGTGTGAAGAAACTTTAAAAAATCGACAAGATTCATAACCAGGGTGTGTGGATTCAGCATTTGTTTCTTCAAATCTGTAAGGGTTCGAATATCCTCAAACTTGATCAAATCTGAAGAATTGTCTCCGTTTCTTAAAAATTTCGTTACAGGGAATTGATAATAGATCACTTACTAAAGGTTTTCAAATGTGCAGATGGTAAATCAACGCCGAAACCGAATCAAACGGTAAACAGTGCACTTTTGTGCAATCAAAAAGTTAGAGCTGTGTTTTGGTCAATAACTAGAAGAGAATTCCTCAACAGGATAAACATCCAACTGGAAATACCCGACTGGAGGCGTTAGAAATGTATTGTTACCGAAGAACGTTAAAGATTCAATTTCTTCCCAAGGTGCGAGAGCTTCTGGACATAGTCATAGCGACCAAAGTATCGCCTTCTACAGAACATTATGGAAGGAAAAGTAGAAGATAAACAGTGATTAGGGAGAAAGAAGCTATCGGGGCTCCGCAATATTTTGGATCAGCATTTCAACTGGACCGGATTGGGAACTCCAGAATTGTTCCAGCTCTCCAAAAATCGACAATTATATGGAGGAAAAAAAAGACGAACGTCCGAAAGCGGACAAGGCACCTATCAGATAGTAAACATTCATTAAAGCATAAACAATAAGAATATTAGAAATTAAGAGTTGATTTTTTCTTCATTTGCCTTTTCCGTGTTCGGATATTAGTGATATTCTAGAAGCGAGGTAGAATAATTCCAGACATTCTAAATCAGTTCCAGAGCCACTACAGCTTCTTTCTAACCTGGTCTGGTGGTCTGCAGAAAGCGATACTTCAATCCTCCAATGGTGAGTAAGATTATAGGGTGTATCTCTCTAAAGAAGCTCTCGCTCTTTGTGTAGAAGTGCGGTTTTATTTTTAACACATCCATTGAATCTTCAACATTCATCGGTAGCACCACATTTCAAACGTTTCTAGCCAGTTGTTCTTGCTACTAGTAACGCTCGAGCTTCACATCCATATATTAATAGAAGAATAGACACATAGACGAGTCTTCGCGGAGAGTTAGACATTCAAAATTTGAATTATGCCAAGTTTAGTTATGTATATATCAGAAATTCAATTGATCTAACATCCCCTTTAAAACAGTAATGTATTCTGATTAAATAGATCAAAAATACCATTACAAAAAGTTGAATTTGCTTAGGCTTCTGCATAAGACTTAAATACGTAATGATTGATGGACACTTACCATTGCGAATCTATTCCTTTGGCTTCGTCTAGTCCTGAGGGAGTCGCCAAAGTGTCCGTGTCTCCCCCGTCACCTGCCGAAGCGTCCGGCTGATGCCTCGGCCTCTCTATCGTGGTGACTTCTTCAATATCCGAGTCTATGCCTTGCGCAAAGTCCATATAGAAGGAGTCCCTGGAGTCGCTGGAACCCCTGCGCAGCTTCAGCGACAGGTCCGGCGAGCTGTCCTCCATGGCGGGCAGCTCGCGCTAGTGAACGAACAGCTCGCGAGAATCACCACAGTCACATCTTGTTCATCGCCCAACATCCACCGCACGACACACGCAAAACGGGCGGCAACGGCGTCGCCATCACAACCGTTCCGGAATACTATTTGACATGTTTACACGTTCGCGTACTACGAAACATAGTCTGCGAACAAAGAGAGCAGTCGCCGTTTCATTCAATGAACTCGTACGACGCCGTCTCGCTCTCGCACTCTTTACGCGCACAATGTTTACCTTTTTTTTTCAAACCCGCATGACAGGATTTACAACTTTATTTGTAAATACACGATTCTTACTGGACAGGTTATCGAAATGTAACGTCAAAATTTGCACCGGATGATCGAATGTGACGTTAGTTGACAAAACAAAACGCGGCAAAATCGTGAATGTGAACTTTGACAGATATTATGTTGGATGCCCTGTGACAGTTGGCCAGAAGCGTATGTGGCCGCGGCGCCGGAATATTTTTTTGTAAAATCGGGAGATTCGCGCGCGGGACGCGGAGAGGAGACGTGCGGCGCCCCCGCCCGCTGCCGGTCGAGTGGCGCGGGGCACCCTCGCCCCGCGCGCCCCCTTCAACAGCGATCAACAACCCGCGCCCCGACAAATAAAATACGTTTCCGCCTTTCTATTGGCGCAACTGGCCGGTGCAGTCGTACCAATCCACATTTGATCATTATCAATCAGGGTGTCCAACCGCGCAAACGAATGATACCATATAAAAAAAATCTAATACAAGTATTTAAATAATTACACTGGAATTACGGTGTCACCCTCGCGTGTTTATTCCATGATTAGATTAAATCGTCCGAGGGTTGATGTAAAAAGGTTTGAAATCTCTTACTGTCTTAGGGTGACAGAGGGATCCTCCACTGTGTTATCATAAAACAAATTATACTTAAAACATCGATATTTTTTTCTCAGCACCCTCCAACAAAATTAAAACGATTTTAAAATGAAATAATAAATATATACACTTTAATTTAAGTATTAAATTTATATCGCCTCTATTTTTAAAATATAATTTATTAACGTAACATTAAATTATAATTTATTATTATATGTATTTTTTCCGTTTTGCTAAAATTGTGTTCCATAAGCGCTTAGATGATTAAAAAAACACAAAATACTGCTTAAAATTACATGTATTTTTTTATTCCATTTTGTATAAAAAGTAATGATTTGATTTAATATTTAATTTCGTATTAATTTACATAAATCGATAATTTTTGTAAATAAAACCATAGACGATAGTATTTTATTAACCGCCCTGTATTATGCTACTCTCCTCTTTTACTACGTTCATTTATGACATCGCTTACTACCCTCTTCCAGTGAGAGAAAGTGCTGAAAATGTGTATCGCCACGGGATCTGTATAGAATATATTGGCCATACAAGTCAGAGACAGTCGGAAGTCGTCGGTAATAGTCGACGAATTTCCGGTGTATCTAAAGACCGGAAGCGCTAGACGAATTTGATAATTTTATAATGGATAGACGTGGGGAATGAGTCAAAATTGTTATAATAGGAATCTAATTTTGTATGCAGTGTCGCTGGCTATCATTAAATAATTACAAGCTTCCCTCTATTTATGCGGTAGATATGTGTCCCCAGAAAAATTATACGAAATTTTACTCTGGAATTAGTATTTTTTTTAAAAATAGTAACGACGTATATATGTGAAAAAATAATCAATACTTACCCACAAAAATGTTAATATTTGAAAGATTATTGATGAGTTTTTTACAAAGTTTGATAATCAAATTTGCAGAGTTTAATAATTCGCAGACTGTGTAATTTCAATATATTGCATTTGTTGTTGTTGTGCTGGTATACTTTTCTGACGTATTTTGACGTTAGGCTGTCGAATAAATTTCGCATTTATTAGGCTTTTCTACTTTGGAAAATTTTTGGTCAAAAACAACATCGTTATGATGCCTTAGCTTCCGTATTTGTTGAACATGGCCCTTGTGATTTCTCCCTATTCTCAATTTTTTTGGGAAAAACTAAAATTTAACGTATTTTATAATAGATATAAAATGATTTAACTATTAATTTAAAATAGTGAAAATCTATGTATATGAAATGCATAAACAATAAATATTTTTTTAATGAAATGTTTTGAGAGGCAATACCCAAACCATTGATTTTTACACTTTTTTGGTTATTGTGTACTTTTTTATATTTTTATATTGAAATCTTGATAATTCGAGAAAAAGATGGCAACACTGGTGCAATTACTGAACTTGAAGTAACCAAAAATTTTTTTCACGATTTGTTAATTATAAAATTATGATATGAAGCGTAGAGATTTTTGAAGAATCAATATTATGTATATATTATATAAAACATAGATCTAGATACTAACATTAATCTAGCCGTGGCGATAGGGTGTATTTGGAACCCTAAGTTTTTGATTTTTTTGAATAATTATTTGAATATAAATCCTACATGTCACAAACTTTTTGTATTTGTTTAAAAAAATCTAAAGAATAAATATTATAAATAATCATTGACCTTTATTGTCCGCAATTGCGAAAAGAAATATAAACAATATTCAGTTCCATAGCCACGCGATGTTTTTTTTCGCTCGCATTTGGTACTATACGCCATGTGCAAGTGAAACGTATACTAGTGACACGTAAATTGTAGATCAAGATGGAATCTGTACTATATTAGATCGGATTGTAATAAAATTAATTTATTAGCCAGCGATCATGGACAGGTATTTTTGGCTTCGTCTAATACTGAAGGAGTCGCCAAAGTGTCCGTGACTCCCCCGTCTCCTGCCGAAGCGCCGGTTGATGCGTCGTCCTCTCCATCGTGGTGACTTCTTCAATATCCGAGTCTATGCCTTGCACATAGTTCATATAGAAAGAGTCCCTGGAGTCGCTGACAACTCTGCGCAGCTTCAGCGTCAGCGAAAAAAAATAAAATTCGCTCCTATTGCCAGAGGCGCAGTATTTTTTCTCGTTCGCTTCCGGTACGATGTGTCAAGTGCGAGTGAAACGTACTAGTGACATGTGACAATTATAACGTATATCATGAATAATTATTTTTATTCTTATAATAATCCATTTTAAAAAAAATGTCAATACATTGATGAAGAATTCTTCATTATATTTACTTGAAATGCTTGGGGTCTCTGATAGACCTCTTTCGGACGACAAGGTTGTTTTCTAGCGCCATGACAGATTGGTTAATTTAAATTATCAAGATACTGTTATAAAGTAGGAGATGTTATTCCTACATTCACTCCATAGCTCAGCATAATATAGAATCAGATTGCCCATCCGAGTACTAAGCAACAACTCTCGTAAAACTATTTAATTCGCCGTCAAAAACTCATAATATCTACACAGATTCATACTGCTGTTATAAAATCAATGGTCACATTTCGTGTTCTTATGCTTTCGTTATATAGAATGCGCCCTCTTCCGAGATGACGGACCAATCAGAGCGTCCGCATCCCTCATAGACAATAAGTCTTCATATTTTATATCTGCTACAAAGCTCCGTTTTTGTCAGTGAAATGATCGATCATGTCAATCACATCTCCGTGATTTCTCTCGTACCAGAGATACGTCTCTGGGATCTTATAATTAATTTATTCGTACCAAAGGAAACTTTGGGATCTTTATTATCATCATCTCGTGCCAACAATTTAACAATTCAACAAGTCTCAAGTTCAAATTCAACAAGTATCAACAATTTTTCATTGCATATCCAACGGTTTTCTTAACGTAATGTTGCAAATAAAGAAAACTCAGCATTTGAATTATTATCGAGATTTCAAACATAAAATATTTAAAATTGATCACGAATATAAAAAAATATAATTTTTACAATAAAATATTAATAAAACATTTCAATTGCTAATTTTTTATTAGATTTTTTTTTACAAAATTAATATAATATCACAATAATTATAAACAATTGCATGGTACAATCTTCAAATATCATATACAAAAGGTAGATAAATATATTATGCATATTAAATACAATGTTTAGTTTAATTCTAGTATTAATTCAATCAATTGAATGCCAGTATATTAACCGTTTGAGTTTGGAAGAATTTATTTAGAATGCAAAAAGCCGCTATCGCACATCTCCGCTCTCGTACGGTCAAGTATGTATGTATACATAATTTATGTTTAAATAAAATACCGAGTATGAGATATAAATACTTTGTTTTCAGTATTAATCCAAAGCAATGTTTCAAATCTCAATACGAATACATAAAATCATAAAATTATATATGGATCAATAATGCATATGAAACAAAACGTGATTTGATAAATGTATGAAAAAAATGAACGCTTAAATTAATTAAAAATAATAAAAAAAAAAACATAAAATTGTAGCTTCTCTAATTATAACGTACATATAAATTGAATTATTTTGAAAAATATATATCCTACCACCGAAGCTATTTTATAAGACGATAGATAGAATATTTCGTGTAGCTTGAAGATTTGTTCTTAAAGTAAGAGATCCTAAAAGCAAGATTCAATTAATATTAACCATTGGGTGTATATTTTTATTAATTTCATTACCTCAAACTTTCATACGTAAAGTTTTGGCGAAAGCTGTACAAAAATTTTACCGATTTGTTAAGAAAAAATAAAAAAAAAAAACAATTTGATCGTTAGTAACAAATTTTTTGAGTAAAATATAAATTATTTTTTTGCTTTGGTATATTGGAATGAGTAAGTTATATGTTTATGTACTAATCTAAATAAAAGATAAACAAAATTATGTGACACAAATTTTTATACTGGATAAATTAAGGATAGATTTGATATATTTATACATACTTTTTATTTGTTATATTTATAAAGCCGATAAGTAACAATATATATAATTTCAGACACAATTTTTCCAAGCGAGACCTCCACAAGACATAGATATTATGAAATATAATATAACTATTATGACGATGGCCAATACGACATATATTTTAATATTCTTCCAGAACATGGTTCTAGCGAGATTTCTTGATGTGCTCCGAAATGACACGGACTAAAAAAATAAATAATAAAATATTATGGAACGAATAAAAATATTTAAATCAAAGAAAAAATAAAATACATACATTGCCAGCTAAATTTTCTGTTTTATTTACTAACAACTCGAGCCTTTCTCCCCTCATTGCGACGTTATCTAAAAAAAATGTATTTATTTAATATTAAACACTTCAATACATATCTATTTAAATATATATTAAATGTAGATCTCAGTGGGTCATCTTAACAAAATATAAATGCAACGATTTGGAACAGAAATATATAAAAATACATTTGAAGCTCTGTTCGTAATCTTTCTGTTTTGACGTTTTTTTATATTTTGGCCCATAGTAAATAATGCAATAGTCGGAGATTGAAGAGACACATTTGTTGTATTTTATTGTTTTTGATAAAGGATTGAAGTCAAATGAAGGTACTCGGACCATCTCCGATGTTTATGGAAACATCTTGAATCCTGAACAGTGCTAATAGATGGTTTTAAATGTATAAAAGTGAGTGAAAGGACATACCAAAATCAGGGAGACTGCTTAAAATCGATGATGACACTCTAAACTCATTAGTGGAATCCGATTACAACCACATATGACACAGTTACAGGCCGAAGCTATACGAGACGATAAGAAGTCTCAATATTCCACAAAAGTTGATAAATATGGTAAGGCTGCAATGTCGGAAGTCAGATGCAAAGTGTGTGTTCAATCTCAGTTATCTGAAGAATTTGAGACACACCGCGGTATGAAACAGGGTAACGCTCTAGCAACAACTGGATATCCCGGAGAAGAGAATTCTGACTGACAGAAAATGGCGTATCCAAAGTACAACTGTCATCAGATGTCGAGGCCAGACTCCGATGTACCAATTACGTGTCGAGGATACGGGACAGTCAGCGGCCGAAAAGGCTTATGGTTAACAAGCCTCCCTGTCCCCGGAGAAAAGGAAGACCAAGGCTGAGGTGGTTGGACTGTATACAGAAGGACACTGCATTATTGAAACTTACCGGAAGATGGAGCAACATAGCGGCAGACTAGATAAAATGTAGAAGGAAGTTGGATGAGGCCAGGGCTCTATAATAGGACACTTGTGCTTATGATCAATGAATGAATGAGTGGAATCTGATCCGTGTAAAACAACCAAGGGATTATCATAAGTATCCATAGTCAACGCGAAGAATTTGGGTTCCACAAGAACTTTTGTCAACGATCTTAGAACAACGAATGATCATATATCTTTACTGATCCCTTTCTTGAAAGGATTATTACTGCGGATGAGAAGTGGGTCCTCTACACCAATCCTAAGAGAAAAAAATAATGACTGATGAATCAGGTACTTGTGTCTACCCTATGGCCATCATTGAATGAAAAATTTCTCCCTTTGTATCTGAGAGGATGTTTGGGAATAATTCACTATCAATTACTCAAACCTGGTCAGATTGTTACAGCAGAGGTTTAAAGATTAAAGAAGGTATTTCTTAAAAGATGAGTTTTAGGAAACTAAAGGTTCTGCAACGTCCACCTTTTCATCTAATGTTGTACTATCACGTTTTTAAATCAATGGAACATTTCCTACGAGATAAAAATTACAAATTTGGAACAAGTCCAAAATCATACTGAGTTGTATTTTAATAAAAATCTTCCAGAATTTTATATAGAAAGTATTAAAAAACTGCCTATTCTGTGGAGGAAGATCATAGATAACAACGGAAAATATGTAACAGAATAATATTGTACAGTTTTGGTTTAAATAAACTTTTTGTTGCAATAAATAAAATGCCATTTCTTTCCGCTTTACTTAATACTATAATGTAACATTATACGAAAGCTGGAATATTGGTTTGCTTGGTTTATGACATATGCATGATCAATTCGTCGGTGAACTAATCCGATGAGAGCGTTGGTTACATCATATTCGCTTTTAACAATATAATTTGATAGCAGGGTGCTAACAAAGTGCACTGCTTTCTATCCCAGATTATTATTAATATTACTGTTAAGTAATACTGTAACACTCGGACCGATTCCCCCTGCTGTATTAGTCATCAATAAAGATGCTGATGTCTCGTTGCGTCCACTATTATATCCATACCGAATCCTGAATGAGGCCCACATTACAATAATATATTTTTAATTCAATAATTGATGAAATAAAAATACTAATGGATGAGTTATATAATTTAAATAAAATATTAATATGGGAATTGAGACGGAATATCTGAAACAAGTATTCGCTGTCCAATTAAATAATTAAATTTACCAATATTTTTCACCATGATACTTTTGAGCTCATCAAGTTCACCGTGAACTCTAGCAATTGTGTCTAAATCTTTGGATTCGCTATAGTGATTCATTTCAGTTGAGAGGACTCTGGAAAATTCACTGTTCATAGCGTATGCTATAGCCGACGTAGCCGTTTCGCCAAATGATGAATTGAATCTTCTTTTGATTTCATAGAGAAATAAAAATGCTCGGGATCTTTCGAACTCCTGCAAATATTAAAAATATTAAATGAAACCGCGTATGAGTTAATTTATGCAATAAAAATTGATAAATGTTCATTCTCATTATAAAACCAAATTTATCAATTGGATATATGGAACAACTGAAAGTTATCAGAATGAATTATTTGTAAAAAAATGAAACAGATAAATTTCAATTATCTTAATTCGACCATTATTTGTTAATTATATAATATTTTTTTAATTTCTCACGTCATTGGTAATGCAGAAATAAATGATTCCATTCTCGCTAACGTAATGAAATAGATAATCTCCGTGTGAATATGTAAGTTTATCATTGTACGGTGCAATTTTTGATAGGATCTGTTCGGTGACTTCGGCGAAGTTGCCTGCGCACGTAGCATGTTTGGCCAGCACCACAGTTCCACGTGAGATCACGCTGTACAGGATAGGCATCTTTTTTCTGAAATCAAAATAAACACGAATTAAATACCAATAAACCTTGACATCTATATCCACTATTATTCAATTATTATCAAACCTTATTAAGAATGATCGCACAACACAAACGAATCAAATAATGTTGCTTTCTTCAGTTACAGGTCAATGCGCAGAAAACGTTCAGAACAACAGGAGCACCTCTAGTGACAGCAACGAATGGGGTTGTCAGCCTCGCTATATAGAACATTGTCATTGTGCTTATCGCGATTACTCACCAGACCGCGGTTGAGTCAATACCCCCTACTAATATATTTAAAGATTTGACGTAATATATATTCAATATTTTTTAAACGTATAATAAAATAAAATAAATTTAAAGATATTTAACCGCTAAAACGTTTCATCTCGGTTATGCTAACAAATACATTGTATGATTTTGTATGCTTACATTTTTTACAATAGAATAAAAACAATATACATATATATATAGTAACATTAAATTTAAAATTAATTCACATTATGTTTCAATTTTTTTAAGAACAATTAAATCTGGATAGAAAAAAAGTTATTAGGGCCAAAATACCGTGTTTTATGAAAATGCACCTGTCAAATAATTGCGCTACAATCGGCATATCTATTTTTGTCATTATAAAATACTAATTGAACGTATATAAAATGTTGTGCCATAATAATCGGTTTAATTTGTACTACCAATGATTTTATATATTTATTTAAAAAAAATATAGTGATATTGTCTACAATATGTTATGAAAATATCTTAAATATTAAAAATATACGAAATTATGGATAATAATTATGATTGTATAACACTTTGAATAGATTAATCAATATAGTTATAGTAAATTATATTATAATCAGTATTTCGATATGGAATTATATGCTATATCAATTGGAGTTGTGACAGTTTCATTCGCTATATTACTGCCATGGTTTTGGCCGATGACATGTTTTATGCTCATGACGCTGTGTTCGGTGCTACTCGGCGTCGCATCAGCAATATGGGCACATATCTATCTCTCCTCCCAACATCAAACACCATCGGGATTACTCGAAAAAATCGAAAAAGACCTTCAAACTCTACGCGAAAATATTGGAGTAAGAAATAATAAAAAAAATTAAATGTATTCAAATTATAATTATTTTTAATATTGTTTAGAACGAACCAGTCAAGCTTTTGAAACCGTCGGTAAATCAACAACAGCATTTACCGGTTGTTTTTGGCCGTACAGTTGACGGTGTATTGCAACAATTAATTGAATTTATTCTGAGGGATTTCTTATTGATATGGCTGAAAGAATATTCGTATAAACCGGAGTTGATTATAGAACATTTCAAAGAAGATATTTGGGGGGCCGTGCAGGATTTATACGAACGCATATCCAGAATTAACGCAGATAAGTTGATAGCTTGCGACATGATCACAAAAATAACTTTACATTTTGAAAAAATACGTGTCGCTCAAACTTCTGTGTGAGTATATGAAAAATATTTAAAATGCGTATGTAATTTAAATACTGAAACATTATTATTTTTTAGTGCCGAGACTAACAAACCTCCAGTTTTTGCCTTGTCTCCTTATTTAATGTCATCTCGGCTAGAAATACAATATATCAGACAATTAAGTGAACTTTTCATCATGTTTTTATTGCCGAGATGCTATTCACTCGCTCCTGCTACACATTTATTACGTGAAGTTTTGGCCTGCAAAAGTATATCATTTTTATTAAAATTATATGTATTTATTATTATATAATTTATTATTACAATGCGTATTACGACAGTTTTACAGCCGGCAGTGCAAATGATCACCGAGCCGGATTATTTGAATCAGAAAATCTTGAATTACTTAGAAGCACAAGATGCGGCCACCGCTGTTCACAATCGTACCCATGAATACGCTAAGAGTTTTGAAGATTTCTTGAAGCTTATTCAGAATTGCGCCGATATCGAAAAATTAAAACAGATACGGTATTACAAATAAATTAATTTTATTGCTCAAATAATTTATTTAATATTATTAATATATTTTCGTTATAGCTATAATATTGTGACGGAAATAATGCAAGCTACGACTTTGCAAAACGTAAATCGGGCAAGAGGGATTGAAGTCGATTCCGGTGCTGATAGTAGCGGAACTCGAACGAATACTGGTGGAGTCGGAAGACGTCAAAATGCTGCAGCTAGAAAGCTCACGAGATATATTTCACAACTTTCCATCGCAAAGAAGCAATGTGAAGCAAAATTAACGGCATTAGGTTGGGATGGACCGTTTCCAACAAACGATTCCGAAAATACAAAGGTTTTAAATTTTTATATAGTTATAATGTGATTTTACAGATATTAATTATTATAATTATTGCAGCTATTACAACTGAGCACTATTTTGGATAGTGTTTTGGGTAGACGGTATCTCTCATTGTTTTTGGAAACGGTTTGCTCTCAGGGACTCGTCGGCTATTGGATGGCCGTGGAAGAATTGCGATCTAGCCGCAGAAGCAGTTGGCATCAATTGGGAGCTGAAATATTTTATACCTATATAAGATCGCCCACTGCCGAAGTCAAAGTTGATAAGGTATTGATAATATATGTATTAATATTAATTTTAAAATAATAAATTGTTTTATTACATATTTTTTTACTATAAAGGAAACTCGGAAGCGTATGGAAGCCTTTTTACTTGGAGACAAAGGACCTGAAGTATTTTATGAGGTCCAATTAAAAGTTTTAAATACGTTGGAATATAAATATTATCAGTCATTTATTTTAAGTGATCAATACAAAGCGCTTATTAAAGCATTAGGTAGCGAAGAAGAAAATACAGGTACGCTTTATATTCAAATGGAAACTGTGCATTTTATGTTTATTTTCACTATTATCTGTTGTTTCACTGCGGCTTAGGAAGTTTTTCGATTCTTCTCTGGTAGAATTCGGATGTTTTTTTTTAAAATGAATCTAAGTAGTTTATAACGTCTTCAATTGATCTAAAATTTTTGTTTGAATGCCCTAAAGTACTAAAAACTATATAGAATTATGATATCCAGAGCTCTAATTTTGTCCTAGTAGGTTCTTGTGGAACCAAATTCATTGTCTTCAGATCTTCAAATGATCTTATGTTGTTGTAAATGTGTTATAAACCGGCATAGTCCGTCCGTATCATTTCTGGGCTCTCGATATCTTGAGTGCGTCCCTATCCTTTTTACGTAAAGTGTGCCACAGAACACATTTTACGGGAAACGGTTCCCGCTTAAAAGTCGGTGACATCATCATACGCGGACTGCAGGACCGGGTATAAATATGTCCCATTTTAGATTTAAAAGACTCATTCGCCACGCCGGCCATGTCACATCATCTCCGTGATTTCTCTCGTACCAGAGATACGTCTCTGGGATCTTTATCATCATTTCGCACCGGAGATACGTCTCTGGGATCCTTATTATCATCTCGTACCGGAGCACGGTCTTTGGGATCGTTTCGTCACACCTATCATCGAACTGATGACACTTGCAAATTCTTCAATAAACATCAATATCATAACAAAGCGTGTTTTCACTTTGATCTAAATCTTCGAAGTGATCGTCAACTACCGGACGGTCAAACGTTTTGGCGCCAGCGCTCGTGTACCTTTATGATACGCGAGCTCGCGTCCCCTTAACATTGGAGCCAGTGATGGGTTACCATTTTTAGTACTACTGTCGCGTCCCCTTAACATTTTTGGTGGCAGCGGTGGGATACCTTTTTGGTACTACTGTCGCGCTCCCTTAACATGTTGGTGGCAGCGGTGGGATACCTTTTTGGTACTACTGTCGCGCCCCCTTAACAAAGGAATTACCTATCGTAGTCTTCCTGATTTTTTGCTTATGCTTCAGCTTCTATCGCCACTTTTAAATTGTTTAATCTTCGTTGCTGTTTATATTTCGGTTTCAATCCTTTGTTAAATAAAAACTACAAAATACGTCTCAAAAATTCTTTTCTTCAATTTCTGGCTTGGTGATTTCAGTACATCTTCATGAGTGGCATCCTCATGTCTGAGAATTGTGACCATTCTTGACCCGAATCTCCTCGATTATGGCTCTCCAGTATCCTGCATTGCGCATCTCGCATCGCAGCTAGTTGGAGCCAGTGGCTGGGCGCCCTGCTCTTTCTCCTGCGTTCTTGTACGCTATCAAGAATGACGAGCTTCTTCAGCCTATCGTTTCTTCTACCGAGATGTCCAATGTAGGGAAAAATCCTTTTGGTTGAGTCATCTTTTCTGTTCCCTATTTCTTTTGGATAGAAACGTTTGTATATTCAGCAGTCCCTGCAGTGACGGATTTAGCATTTGGGAGGCCCCAGGTACAATTTTTAGGCTCCGGCTGCAATTTTGAGGCCCCGGCTGCAATTTTGAGGCCCCAGCTGCAATTTTGTTGGCCAAATTTATTAGCCAAAATGTTATCACTACCCTTATACCCTAAAATCAGGGACCCCCTGAGGCCCGAGGACCCCTGAATGGCAGTATCCCGAGGGCCCCAATGCCTTTTATCTAGTCCTAGTTTACTTTCCCATTCAACTCTTTTGAGCAGTTCGACCTTTCTTCTTTGCTGGTGACTATCAATACAGCATTATCCACATATCTTAAATCGGAAATTTGTTTTTCTACAATTATGAATCCACTTTCCTAGTTTTCAAGGGCTTTTCTCATAATATACTCCTCGTATAAGTTAAATACATCTGGGAAGAGTGTATTGTCTTGTCTCACCCTTTTGAGCATTGAAAACTGAAAACATAATTGGGAGGAATACCAGTACCCTTTCAAGAACAAAGATTAACAGATGCTATGTTTTTTCTCACCCTTTTGAAGATTTTATGTGTTTATTATTATATTTTACTTTTTTATACAGATCAACAAATAACTGAAAATTCTCCGATGGAAGAACGCCAACTCTCTGGTGATTCTGTGTCCTCTAACGAGAGTGCAGGTGCATTGAACGTCGGTGAACATTCCAGTTATGCTCGAAAAAAATTAGAACAATTACAAGAAAGACTTGATAATAAAACCCAAGTATTTTATTTATAATTTTATGCACGAAATGCATTATTTTTATTCACGTAATTAATTAACGATAAAATTTTATATATAAAAGGCATTGCAAGCTTTACAAGTATCACTAAAACCAGAATCAAAGGTCTTGGAGATGCTGCGAAGAGAAGTTGCTGCTTTAACCGAGGAGAGGCATAGAGTCGAAGCACATTTAGCGAGGGCGCATGCATGGGCTCAACATTTAGGAAAGTGGCGGGCAACAGTTCATAATGCTGAGGTATTGTGAATGATATTTGTTAATTAAACATTGATAATTACATATATAATGTTTTATTTCATTTAAGATTGAAGCTGATTCTCAACTCCCGCAATTTGTTCTCGTCGTTCATATGGATGAGCCATCAGGGGATGGAGAAACACACGGAAAAGAGGGTATATCCACGGGATGGGTTTTACTTCGAACGTTGGTACATTTTCAGGTAACTAATAATTCAAACGGATATTCATAAATTTAATCTGATGTTTTAATAATGATTAATCTTACTTATTTATAGGAATTGCATCGAAAACTTCGTCCACTCTGTTCTGGTGTGAAAAATTTAGAACTACCTTCGAATTCATTTAAATTTTTGTTTAGTAAAACCGATAAAAATTCGTTAGATAAAGCCAAAATGCAAATACAAAAATATTTAGAGGTACATATTACGTTTTACGATATTATTTTATTACTGAACCGATAAAAAATGATATTAAATTATTTCATAGTTTATATTGGAGGACGAACATTTAAATCAGAGTGAGGCTATTTACGCATTTTTAAGTCCAAGCTCGGAGCATTTGAAACATAATACTCCATCGCCAAAAAAATCCAGATTTTCTTTTTCGACTCTATTCAAAAGGTAAACAAATCAATCGTAATAATAATATACGATGAGCATTATTAAAATATTTTATATTACAGCGGAAGTAATGAGAGCGGGCCCCAAAATCCGCACGATAGAACCGAATTCATTATCCGAGAATCTACGGAGGATGAAGACATTTCACTATACCTCGACGGTGAGAGCGGTGAGATGGGATCGAAAGCCGTAACTGGGAATAATAAAAATATAATGGGAACCCAAGTCGGTAGCAACGACGATGGAAAAGATGCGATTGCCGAACCGCTTTACACATTGATGGGCGAAGTGTTTGATATGCGAGGAGTATTTAAATGGCTGAGAAAAACGTTAATATCGTTCGTTCAAATTACATACGGAAGAACAATCAATCGGTATTTATATTTGTCCGTAATAATATTGTTTTATTATCCGTTACTTTTCATTGAATGAATTTTCAGACAAATTCGCGATACGATCACATGGGTTTTTTCGGAGTCTATGCTTCATTATTATATAAGCATAATTATAAAATCGTGGTGGCCAGGTGGCGTTTTGGCAAAACCGCCTGAAAACCGTTCACGGCAACTGAAAGGTACGTAATACGATTGTTAAAAAATGTTTTTATATCACATCTTTAATATATTAATTTATTTATTAGACGAGACTAGAGAATTGGCACGTCAACAATTTATTAATAATATTCCTGAGGTTCTCATCAGCTTAATGGGAGCGCAATCTGCCCAAAGAGGTGCTCAAAAAATATTCGATACACTGCAGAATCACATGCAGAATAAACAATTGTTTTATGTGAGTATTAAAATATTATATATACATAATACATGTTATGATCATCATCATCATCATTTGCAAGCCACAAGGCTCTCAATCGCTGAGGGCATGAGCCTTACCAAACTCTCGAATCGTAGTCAGGTCAAAGGAACCTGAGTCTCATACGTGACGTGAGGGCTATCCTTTCATGTCGCATACCGCGGGTCCCAAGCCGTCTTGGTATGCGTTTTTTTGTAAAGAGTTTCCCTCTCTTGGCCATTGCTGGCATTGGACGTACATTTTCTACCTTGTTGGTATCGGATTTTACCCTCTCGACTGTGTCCAGGGAATTAGGAAGGAGTTTGTCTCAGTATTCTCTTCTCTAAGGCGTTATCTGCTTATAACGAGTCACGACTGACAAGTAGCGAGCGACTACACACACATACCTATATAGATATACACAGGCATACATATACACAAATGTTATAATGATTAATATTTATTGTTTATTTTTTTAGGATCTATTTGAATTATTACTTATTCAAGTGTTTCCCGAATTAAAACAGCATCTATAACCATGATATTTATGAATTAGGATAGTGTAATTAAAAAAAGATACGTGTTTGAGGTTAACTTATTCTATAATTCCATTGCAAAGATAAAACTGTGTTATAGTTTAATTTTTAGATATTTATGTTCTATTTTAATCTGTGATACATTGTTTGATATATTTATTGCATTTACTATTGCATGTTATTAAACTAAGATAAATATTTATATAATATAAAGTATGAGTTTAACAATTATCTTGTAAGTCGTTGAAGTTCAGTATTTTTTCCCAAATATAGCTGTTAAGTACAATTAAAAAACAAATTTATTATGTATTTTTTACATAGTTTATACTAATTTTTAAATGTAGAATCTTTGTATTCAAATGCGGAGTAACTAGTCATAAAGCTAACTCATTGATACAAATTAAATATATATCAAACTTATAGCGCCGAAATAGGGACCACGCTATAGAAATCCGCCCTATAGAAGGTTTTTTTTAATTGTATTTTGTAAACTTTTTTCACTTGGCACATCGTACTGGATGCAAGCGAAAAAAAAACATTGTGCGTGTGGAAACGGCAGCGATTATTGTGGTTTTTATTTTTTTTTCGCAATTACAGACAATAAAGATCATTGATTATTTATAATATTTATTCTTTAGACTTTTTTAGACAAATACAAAAAGTTTGTAACATGCAGGATTTATATTAAAAGAGTTATTCGAGAAAAACCAAAAACTTGGGGTCCCCAATAGACCCTATCGGTACTAAGTTAAATAGAGAATTATCTCGAATGAACTAAGCATCAAATTGTTCTGAGATATTTTTTTACTTAAAATATTTATTTCTGATATATTTATAATATTTTTAAGTTCAAGATTTATAGTCGAGGCTGAGAGAAGCAAAATAATAATTTATATTAAAGACTATGACTCATTTTTTCGTTGGATATTGATAATTTTATTATATTATATGTATAAAGATTTATTTCCTTCGATCCCGCTGAAACCTTATGCTTCTCATGATTAGTATGTCATTGAAACAGAATAACATTAAAATAAACTACACAGTTTTTTTTTAAATTTATATCAAAATATATTAAACAAATACATACAAATGTTAAATGTTTTCTTATACATCATATTTAATGATGAAATGTATTATACATTCAAACAATAATTATTTATATGTCTTCGACCAGTACTTGTATTAAATGAAAAATGAAATTTTTCAAATAAGATTCTTTTGTTTTATTTTTCATGTGATATATTTTTTTTTTTGACATACAGTTTATAGAAGATCGTCGCCATTGTGTGATCAATACATATGTAAGTTTATCTCCTTTTATTGAAAATCTTCTCAAACGGCTTTGCTCCGCTCTTTATTATGCATTTATTCGGTGTTTCGCTGCATTTTTTTGCATTTCATAATGAAAATAATACTCATATCATTTTGTCTGTTATAAAAATAGTTGTTGTAATAAAAGAATACGATAAGTAGTACATATACATATATATATATAAAAAGATCATTTATTTATTTTATAAAATATTTTTTTTGCATACATATTTAGTACAGTTCGTGAATTCTTAACCACTTCATGCTCGAATTATTTTTGCCAAAACGTTCCAAAAAAATGTATTTTTTTTTGCTTTTAATTTGAAGCATATAATTATATTAAACACATATTTTTTTCAACCCTTTTCCGTCTATTTTTTTGCATTTTTATGCAAAAAAATCGTATTGTGTAATGTAACGGCCATAAAATGCATTGCACTATCAGGATATAGCAAAGTAAGAAAGGCAATTGAATAAAAAGAAGTTTCAGAGATGATCCTTCATAATTGATTTATAGAAGATACAATAATAAACTGTGATTTATGTAAGTGCGCATCTGGCTTCACACGAATACGCGTGAGCGCGGAAATTGGAACGCTTCTGCTTGATGCGTATACGCGTGAACATGCATCAAGTGGTTAATCAATTCGGAAACTGCATTCAATATCAATTTTTATATTAAGGTTTCGTTATAAAGTATCCATCTTTTAATTTTAACTTAAATAATATGTATTACACGATTTTACAAAAAAAATACAAAACTTATTGATCTAGTTCACGCTACATGAACATGCTCCATATTTGTTTGTAAATTTATTACAGTGATTATTCACTAATTGATAATATTTGACTAAAAGCATGGCACCGACATTGATATTAAATAATTAATTTATCTAATAAATCGTTATTTTAAACATATTGAATTGTAAAGACCTAGATATATTTTTTTAATATTGTTAATCGCCTAGTTAATGAATCCGATATATACCAAAATAGTATATAAATACAAATCACGGAATGAGCGATCATGCTGTCAATTTAAAAATAGAAGCAGCTTGTGAAGAAAATAAGTTTGCATTAAAAACATTTGAAAAAAAATTCAGACCGATAAAACAAGCATTATCAAAATATTATCTGAAACCGTTTTAAACTAAGATGGACAGGTCACGTTAAATAAATAATAGGGAACTACGTCCATAAGCAACTAGCCGGTTGGACCGTTTTAGAAAAAATGGTGAAAAACAGATAGAACTCATTGCAGAAGGATGCTATGAGTTCTATCTGAACAGCTAACTAAGGATGCTAGAAGAAAAGATCCGAGTACAAATACACATGTCATTCCATATACACCCATCCCTCGCTTAACACGGTTTCAGTTTTGTTGAAAAAAAAAAAATTCGATTAAATCTTGCTTTGTAGACGTTAGACTTTGTAGGGACTTTGTATAAATTAATAATAACGCACGTTCAATAGGAGGTGAGGGATTGGAGGACTTGGAAATTGATGAATTGTTTGAAGAACAGGAGTTAAATGAAGAAGAATTAATTGATATGACCACAAGAGTTCCTCCTGAAATCAGAAGCGATACCGAAAGCGACTCTGAAAGTTCTGGTCCTATTTCAACGATTCCTGCTAAAACAATAAAAGATGGGCTGCAAATGGCAAGAAATATAGAAATGCATTTCCTAAATAGTGATCCAGATATGGATCGAGCTTTGAAATTTCAACGAGAAATTAAACAATGCGTTGCAAGATATGAGGAGATTTACAAGAATATCAAAAAAGATGAACAATCGCAGATTACCGATTTTTTTTAACTATGACGGAACATAACAGAAAATGTAATCGAAAGTAGTTGTGATGATATCATTCAGCCAATAAAAGGAAGGAAAATCCCCATATTAATATCTTCTAATGATAGTGACATTGAATAATATCTTTTATCTATGTTCATAATGTTTCAATAAATTTTCAGTTCTATCTACCAATTCCGTAATATTTCTAAAATATAACCTATCCTCTCTGTTTCATACATTTGTTTAGTCTCGCTTAACACGGTTTCGTTTAACACGGTGATCTAGCAGAATCTATCTTCTGTGTTAAGCGAGGGATGGGTGTGTATTTTAATTATACGGCGATTAACTCTATGTGATGAAATTTTGATCCTTATAAATTAACATTAATTAAATTAGAAAAAATCACAGTCAACAAATCATAAAGATCATTAAAAAAATTATATTGTTAAATATTTGGTAGTTTATTAAAATAATTATTTTATATTAAATTTTGTACTATGTAATACATACATTAAAAAATGATTTTACTGACTGAAATCATATACGATGTATAAAACGTATGATTTTAAATTTAGAATGATGATTGATTCAAATAAATAATATAAATAATTAAATATTGTGATACACTTTTGATTATTCGATAATTAAAAAATTAGATAAACGATTCAAATAATTATAACCTTCGTAAAATTTTTTTTTGTTAATATAAACATCTGAATAATCGAGAGGTTTAAATTTTTGCACGGTAGATTTAATGGAATAAACTATACAATACATTAATTAATGAGAATATATCCAATAATAATTATATTAATGTTGGCACACTATAACACTTAATTAAAACATAAAGAAAAAGAGTTATAAAATTTTGCTCTTATACTTTTGAATCTGTCATTTATGAATAACGTCTACAATCAAACCGCTAGCGATTTGATTCATATGTCTTATGATTCGAATACCATTTTACAATGCTTAGGTTTTTATTTATATCAATGTTTATTATTAATTTAATATAAAACATCTGTTTTTGCACTACACTATATAACAATATTTGTCGGTATATTATTGTAATGATTAGTAAATGTCTTTGTATTATTCGGATGCATCGTGACATAGCTAGGATTTGAAAAACCCGTTGTCGATTCGTTGATAATACCGTTGCTTCCGAATCCGTTATTCTTTGGAGACATATCCAAATATACGTCGTTAGTTATCAGATCGCACTTATTATTCGTTAACGGATATGTTGCTTTGTATGTTTGGTTTGAAACTCCGGAGCTTGCAGGCGATGTCGGGACGCTGCTAAAATTTGGCGACGTTGGATTTGATCCAATATTCGGCGAGTTAATGTTTGGACTGTGCGGCAAATTATTCATCGATATCAAATCGTTCATCGATAAATTGTTTGATTTCTCGTCATCTAGCGATTCGGATTTATTTTTTTTAACCGGAGCAAAAACAAATATGTCGGAATTTTTATTTGCTATCGTATTATTCGATGCGGGACTCATGCGGAGATATCCTTCGGCATCTATGAAAAGTTTGTAATGTAATGTAATTGCGTAATATTTTAAATGATTGTGTATTAATATTATAATTCATCATACCCGTATCCTCGGGAGATAATCGATTAACTCTAGACGATCCTCCGAACGGTTCGTTGACATATTCTGGTCTTGTCGACGTGAAATTACTATAATCAGGAGAACTCATCATTGCTAGATAATCGTTATCGCCTCGTTCCATTAACCACGCATTATTCATTTGCATGTAAGGATCATTTAAATCAATGTAATACTAAAAAATATAAATTGATGATATAACTTAGGGTTTATTGATAATTATCGATGTAAATTATTGTTTGTACTTTTCGAACGCCTTCTTCGAGCATGACACCAAACTTTTCAGCCAGTTCGGTGAATGTCGGTCGTTGAATCGGCTTAGCTAACCAGCATTCTGACATTATTTTATAAATCCTTTCGTTGGCATAAGGCGGTTTGTCCATGCGATATCTGCAAAATAAATCAATTAATCACAAATACATATGTCTAGAAATGTCATTGTCTTGTTCGTGTATTTTATATTTTAAATAAGTACCCTTCAATGAGACTTATATAGAACTTTTCATCGGCTTCAATTCCTGGATATGGTGTTTTTGCCAATGAGAATAATTCCCATAATACTATGCCAAATGACCAAATGTCAGACTGTGTCGAGAATATTCTATCTCTGATGGACTCCACAGCCATCCATTTAACGGGCAATGGACCCTAAAATCAAGGATAAATATTCGTTAGGTTAATAATTTAGCCAATTAATAATTAAATAAAGTATTCTTCATTAAATTTACTTACATCTCCTTTCTTTTTATAATTGTCACATTTATACATACTCTTTGCTAATCCAAAATCACATATTTTAACAATATTGTCATCAGCTAACAATATATTTCTTGCAGCGAGATCACCGTGCATTACCTTAAAATAGATATATTATTTCATTTACCAATATTATGTTAATTACATCAAATTTTTGTTACTTTTCTATTTGCAAGGTATTCCATTCCCCGAGCAATTTGGAAAGCCCAACATATTAAATCCTGTGTTGAAATCGGTCTCACTTCCCGACTATAATTATAATCTCCTCGATAGTTTGATCTCCATTCTGGTTGTTGACTGCCAGAACTTGTAATAGGAATGTCATCGCCTGATAATGTATTGAATAAAATATCAATGAAAATTTATTTATTCTATTCAGGATATTCAGAGTTTTTTTTTACCGTTGGGCGCCATCGATACGGCTGTTGTTGTTGTGTCTAATTCAATATTTCCAGTACTGTCTCTTGAACTGCTTCTGCGTAAAAGAGGTTGAGTCGCGGATTTTAATGCACTTTAAATTTTGAATATCCGTCGTATTAGTGAAATGCCCAAAACCACATCATGTTAAAGAAAAAAACAATACATTTAATAATATTCAGCTGAATAATATGTATTTACAGCAAAACCTTAACAATAATCTAGCAGTTTTTTAGAAAATATGAATTAATCATATTTTTTACAATATTTTAATAATAATAAAATATATATTTCATTTAGAAAATATTGTTATTGATTATATAAATATCATATTAGAAACGATTTTTTAGACAGTTTTTAATAATTTTGGATTAAGGTTTCATTGTATTATAAACATATTCGTTATTTACAAACATAAATATTAGTTTTCTTCATTTTTCGTCGCTTGTAATATAATTTTGTTAAATGCAAAATAATACAGTAAACTCCTCTAACTCCTTATCGACAAACTGAATTTTTAAATTCAATATCAAAAAATGATCGTTGATGACGTTGTCCATTATGCCTTAAAAGGTAAAAATTTTGCCGTCTTGTTCCTTCGGCACTAGAGATAGAGGAGTTCTATTATAATACCTTTTTCTTTTTGGTATTTAAAAATACATTATTAATTAGTTTTTAGTTTATATCTGCGTAAATATTCACGTGCGTGGTTAATTTATCAGCCGTTAAATTAAATTAAATTGATAATATACAATAATAAAATCAGATTGTGACAAATCTATACCTGCTTCTGCTACTGCTAACGGAGTATGCTCTATTGATAGCTTCACTGCCAATAGTAGTATCGATATTACCACTCTTAGGATTAATTTGATCGATGTAACAATCCCTGTGTCTCAGAAGATAATTGTGGAGATTTCCGAATCGACAATATTCCACAATTACATAAAGTTCACCTATAATATTTAATTAGATTTAATAGGCTGAAATCTCCACCAATCTTCTGAATAATAAATGATTATTAGTATTCATATGTCTCCACATCTCATTGTGAACTAGCGACACACAGTATTCCCCGGTGGTTATCCCAACCAAGTACTAATTACGCCCAATGCTCGTCAACTATATAGTAAATAATTTGAGTTTGGACATATAATCGTGACATTGAAATATTGACAAAATATGACTTACGCTTTGAAACATTTTTAGTACAAGCGCCTAATAAATTTACAACGTTGAGATGCTTTCCTAGATGCACCATGATCTTGAGCTCTGAAGCCAACGCCTTAATAAATGCTGCATCCGCACTTCTTTTTACCATTTTAACGGCGACAGTAGTTGAATCTTCCTCCCTTGATATTCCTTGGGCCACTGCTTTCATTACAACACCGAACGCGCCTGATCCGAGCTGTTTGCCTGTATACCCAAATAAAATTTAATTAAATAACCAATATTTAACTAATACGATGTCCAAATATTACAAAATAATTACCCAATTTTAATTTTTCTCTCGGAAATTCCCACTTTTTTTCATATGGCAATAATTCTGCTTGATCGTCTACGCCTAAATCAGGATTGAGACTTTCAGTTGCGCCTTCTTCAAAGTGCAAAAGTCCGGCAATCTGCAGCTCTTTGCGTATTTCTTTTTCTTTCTTTATTTTATATACCAATATACCAATAAGAACAATGAACACGACAACAAGACATATTATGAAAATTATGTAACCAGTCTTAAATTCTTTGTCTAAAATCCTCAATACCGTTAGCAAATCTATCCAATTCTCATAAATATAAACTGATTAATGATGTACTCACTCAATAAGACAATTTCAACCTGCCTGGAAGCAGTTCCTACTTTATTGGTTGATTTACATTCATATACTCCTTGATCGCCTTCTTTAATAATATTAAATTTTAGATGTGTTCCTTTTTCAGTCAGCTCAATTCTAGTATCGTTATTGGGGATCTGTAATTCTTTTCCATCCTAAAATTTCATTAATGAATAAATAATTAATAAGAAATTTATATTATGTTAAGTGAAAGCAAAAATAAGTCATCCAACTCATAAACAGTTTTTTAATTTTTTTAATATTTAATTATTATTGTAAATATAATAATAAAATAAATATGATTATTATCATCTGACAGCTACTTTTTTGATATAATTATTTACAGGATGTCATTGTATTATTAATAATTATTATATTAAAAAAAATATTTACCTTATACCATTTTGTGACTGGGATTGGGATACCTCTTGATTTACAGAAAATAAATAGATTTTGTTCAACCAAAAGATACAGACTCTCACTGCTATTCATATTTGTCGAATATATTACAGGTGCCTCCGTATCTATTATGAAAAATATTTAATTATTATTGCACACCGAGATAATCCTTTAAACCCAGCGCGCATTAAATACATGGTGCCCGCGACTTTATCTGGGATTACAAGCAAACTAGAGTGGATTAATTGTTGGTTTTTGCTTTAAAAATTAGTTCACTAACACAGCTTATGAAATATATACATATATATAAATATCATTCTAAATTTGATAGTTCTTGTACAATTAATTACCTTTGACAACTAACTGCAAGACTTCCGTTAAAATGTTTCCGTCTGCCTCTTCAACTTTGCATTCATATTTTCCACCTAACTCTTTTTTAACATTTGCTATGTACAATGTTGATTGACGTGAATATTTTGTATCATAATGATTGATATGTATACCTGTAATCGATAATATATTAATACCAATTGTGATAATAAATGTAGTACAATTTATTAACACGTTACCTTCCGTTTCACTCTCATTTAATAAAGTTTCTGTATCATTAATAAAATTATACCAGTTGATGGCGCCCCTGCTTTTATATATTGAAACTGCACATGTAACATTGAGGTCTTCGCCGACTGGAACGTATTCAATACTTTCAATAAAACCGAAACCATCTTCAATATCGGTAGCATACAGCGGAGTAGTCACAGAATCGTAGCCTAAATTATTCTTTGCAAAACACGTTAGGTAACCAGAAGTATTTACAGGAATCGTAGCGATCGATTTAGTAGTTATGTTATCTATATACTCCTCCGTATATTCAGATTTCTGATAAAAATAATTGATTATTGGATATATTATTGGATATATTACATGATAAATTGTATAAATATTTTATTTAAATTTTCACCTGTAATTGTCGGATATTACTGCTATTACTTTTGCAATCTATAGTCTTGCACGGTTGAAATTCCCATAAGATAGTGCTTCTAGGAAATCCTTCGACGGTGCACAAAATGTTAGCGTGAGTGTCGAATATAAAATAGTTTCTCGAATCGAGCTTTATACTTGGTTTTGCTATTACGTAAAATAATATCCTAATATAAATAATGATTAAATTATTAGATATCATAAGAAAAATTGCAAGTTACCCTCGACGACTAATGTTAAATTTAGCCATTTGCTTTCGATGCCATTGTTAGCGTTTATTCGATAAATACCGCTATCGAACAAAGTAACGCTGTTGATAGAGAACTGCGAGCTTTTGCCATCAGTTTTGATTTCATATTTTCTCGAATGGACATCAGACCAACCGACATCTATTTCCTTATTTTTATTGTCATACCTAAAGAATCACATTTTTATTTAAACGGATATCGTCTATTTATAAAAAGTAATATTTAGTAAAAATTTAATACCAAGTTATTATTGGAACAGGGAATGCATCAATCATAACAATATATCGTAGAGGTTTACCACTTTTTAATTGTATATTTGAAATGTTTGCCGGTTCAAATAACTTTATGAAAGATGTATCATTTCCTACGACAAATTAACTGTTAAAAATATGCTATTTAATGTCGATAACGACATTTTCATTTGGTATCCCATATAATTCATGAATATTTTTATATTTACCATAGACTGACATCATTTTTTTATCTGATTTTTCATTTGAACTGGCATCTTTTATTGTGCACACAAAATGTCCTTCATCACTATAATTGGCATTTTTAAAAAACAACGAAGTTTTCCCGACCGATTTTTGATTTCCATTTTTTAATGTTATCGTTTGTACCGATGTATTCGTTATATTGATATCTGTACCCTAAAATAATAATAAAATATTGATTCAATCATATTAAAAAATATATATTATATATAAATGTATATATGTTTATTAAATTATTACTGGTTTTCTATTCTTGTCGGGATACGTCCAAAACAATATGAAGGGAACACCTATATCAACTTGTACAGTACAATCTAATTTTATTTCTCCGCCTAGAGAAACTTTTCCATTGCTGGAATCATTTATAGTAGGCCTTGGAACATTAGTGGTAGGATCTAAAAATGAATAAATCAAAACTTTAGATCTTATATATTTTAACATAATTTATTTGTAGACACAGTATACAGAAAATACATAAAGCTTTAAGTAAGAATAGTGTCAAAATGAATAAATAGATAAGTACCAAATACCTACATACGGTTTGGTTAAAATAAATAAATTCATCAGTTCATTTCATGGTTTCATTTAAAATATGTTGTTATTTTTTTATCTACATATATAAAATTAATATTTATTTTCAAATTATCTGTTATCTCCTATATTTATGTATTTAATATTAATAATTTTCATATAATATTTATCTAATGAATATAGATTAAAAATATCTTTTTTGTCGATAATATTTCACTTGAACTGTTTTATTTTTTAATTATTCTTCATAAATAAAATTACCATTTTTTACGAATAATTTAATATATTCGAATATGTGCGTTTTTATATTTTTTAGAACCAATCTAATTTATATATAAAAGAATAATATATTTTAGGCGTTTTTATTTTACTCTTTTGTTGCATCTATTGCATGAAGAAAAAATGATGAGATGGAACCCTTAAAAATTAGGTTTTATTTTATGGTTGCGTTTATTAATACATATAATATTCCACATGATAACGTTTTAAATAAAACCACACCAAGAAAAGCGTTAGAAACAAACGTGCAGAAACACCATATACATGCTAAATAATAAACATTCACAAACATATATAAGATTTTTTTAAAAAAGCAATAAAAACCAAAAATTTTGTTAATAAGGAAGGAGTGAAATTTATTAAAAAAATACCAGAGAAGATCCCAAAATCCAAGCCAGACATTATATTAAATATTTGCAATCACTCACTTACAGGAAAAATATGATATAAATACGGGATGTTCGACTCTAACATCGTCTTTTGTGCCTACACAAGTATAAGTAGACCTTTGTACATTATCAACTTTTAGACTAAATCCTTCTTTTGGATCGTATACTAGATCCGTAACCTGTAATGATTAGAAGTAGATGTATTATACGGAAACAAAAGCATTGTGTCGTGTTTTTCTTGGCGAAGACACCATCGTTCGCGATGGCGATCAATACAGTGGTGATCATAAAATTAAACAATACAAATGCTTATGTTTGGCCGTCAAACATATTTACGTATTAAAGACAGGATGAACAGTAACGAATGGCTGGAAAATTTCTCGTGGCCGGAACAGTTGTAATTCCTATTGCCATCCTCGATGGCCGCATCCGGCAATGTATAACCAGAATACATGTCATAGCTCACGCTTCTGTTATCCAACCATACCGTAGCCGTGTTTGGTATCACCTAGATGGACGATACAATTATAAAACTATGAGGTATACATATGTTTGCATTTAAGATATGTATATATTTACTTTTGGCGTATTAATAATTAATATTTTGGGCAACGTATGAGCGTATAGCGATTATTAACACTTGGAAGATACACATGTATTTAATATATAACAAAAATGGCCAAGATCCTCGAAACGAAATCATTTAAACACAGAAGTCGTAGAAAGAACCTCTGAGGATTGGACGTTTGATCAATCATTAGTGCAGAGCTCAGTTCTTTGATGGAGGACCTCAGCGTCGCAAAGAAGCTTTGAGGAGCGTGACCAAGTGTTTCTGTAACTATCGATGATTATAGTAAAGCTTAGTTCTTTGATCGTTTCGAGCGTCGAATGTCCAAGACTTCATTCCTCATCTGTCTGCTACCTCGATCGTCCAGATCGCTTGGACATAGTACCACGACAGTGAAAACTAGTGATATTAGACCCGGTCTTATGGTTTTTCGATAATTTTCTCCGTTCTCGAACACAGCTCTAAATACCAGTCTCAGAATCCTCTTCACCAGGATATCCAGTTGTTACTCATCTTGATTTTTCAGAGTTGTATTCAGCTCTGTATGTTAGGACGGACCTGACGAGCGTCATGTAGAGCTTGACTTTAGTCTTCTTTGAAAGGAATCTCGACCGTAGATGCTTTTGACGTCCAAAGTAGCACCGGTTTGGCAACATGGTTCTTCGTACTTCCAAATTGATTTCATTGTTATTTGTAATAAGAGAACTGAATATGTGCATGTACTTTGTTAAGTCTCATTGACCAGTGTTTCTCAAACTTTGATCCGCGATAACTTTTTACATTTAAAAACTTCAAAGGATCTTCCAAAGAATAGGTATGTGAAGAAAAAGAGCCTACAGTGAGTGGCTTAATTTAAATTCAATTTTTCTACGCCCCCCTAAATATTTTGCGCGAGTCCCATTTGAGGATTACTGGTCTAAACGATGTAAGACAACAGGATATATTGTAAATTTATCGACGTGGACACGTGGTGACGTTGAGACTGAATCCTCCTCACCAGGATACCCAATTTTCGCTCATTTCGCTCATTCGGACCCGTATGTTTGGTCTTCCTTGAGAGGAATCTTAACCGTGGATGCTTTTGAAGTTCAAAGTAGCACCGGTTCGACAGCATGGTTCTTCGTCGTACTTCAAAATTGGTTGTATTATTTTTTGTTATTAGTGAGCCAAGATATGTGAATTCCTAGACGGCTTCAAAGCTGTACTCGTCGATTTTCAGGGGCTCAATGATTCGTCCTTGGCATACGTGCATGTATTTTGCTTTGGTCTCATTGATCCTTAAACTCATTCCCATTGTGGCTTCCATTTTTCGCAGACATGCATCCTCGCGAGCTGCCCGAGATCTGGGCACAATGTCTCTGTCATCCGCATAAGCAAGAAGCTGAACCGATTTGTTAAGAATGGTGCCCAATGTTTCCACGGTGTTTGTTATACAAACCCCCAACATTTGTTTGCGAGCCCCACTTGAGGATCACTGGTCTAGACAATGTAAGACAACAGGTAATAGAGTAAATTTATCGATGTGGATACGTAATGACGTTGAGATTTAACTCAATTACTAATCAATTACTAGCTGGAGATGACTCATTTTTTATCATCGTTTTTTGAAATAAAATTTTAATTGTATTTATTGTTATGAATTTTCGTGTTCGATGCTTTGGCCACTCTCGTTTTATTATAGGTTTTCTATCAAAATTCAGTACAATTAAATATTACGTGATTAGTGCCATACCTCTACGTCATCTATCATTAATGTTACATTGGCATTCGGAGAGGTGGGACGACAGGGTATCGTAACAGGGTCGAATACGACTCCAGAGACAATCGCTTCCATCGGAACTAAGGGCATTTCCGGATCTATATTCGAATTATATAGTTAAAAAAAATATTTGGCAAATAATATGAAACAAAGCGTATGATGCAAGTGGCGAAACTCTCGTTACCATTGACAAATAAGTACAGTCGCTTGGCTTTTCCGACTGATTCCATTTCCTTATTTGAGTATTGATCTTTGATGTCGGTCATGTTGAAGTGGCACGTGTAGTAGCCGACGTCTATCGCTGAAACATTGAATATCTCCAGTAGAAGGCCGTAGGGAAACTCTGTGTCTGGCGTTTCCGACTTGCTTATGATCATATTGGCCATCTCCATGTTATCGACTTGGGAATTATTTGGCAAATCCCACGTCAATGGATTGTTTCCTTCACACCTCAGTGTGATGTTGCCGCCGACAGGAACGGTTATATCAGGCTCATTGGGTATTATCCTCGGGGGTATGTGACCGTAATATTCAGCATCTGAAAAAAAATAGCAAGGATTTTCGTAATGCATGCAAGCTGGTAATTCCCATTTACATAGCCTTGAGATGTTTCCATTCGTAATATTCGAGGAATGTTACCGAAAATTATGTGACCTGAATCTATTAAATACTACGGTGTTCCATTGATGCATATCGGTTTATTGTACAAAATGCTTATTGAAATGATAACACATAAGTGCACTATCATTATCTGATCGATTGATACAAATCACTAAAACTAACTACGTCAGAATATACATATAGTTCAACTATTCCAAGTCTTTGCGATTTTTTTACATTTTTTTTTCATTCTTTATTTTCTTACAACTAAAGATATTTATAGTATTATTTTGCTGTTCGTCAATGGATGTAGTGTCGGTGGTTCTCTTTGGTAACGGGACATTTTAAACAAAATATATTTTTGATCCTAAATCAACAATGGAAGTGGAGATGAAAGACATTCATATATTGTATATATACTTTGAGTTTTAACTGTGTCAACTAATTCGGCAATGGTAGTGTAAAACAATTGTGATGCAATTGGTAGGGATGTAGTTAAATTACGGAAGTTTTAAATATATTTTAAAAAAAATTGTTCCGGAAAATTTTGACATTGAAGATCTACCAAAATCTGGTAGGCCTAAAGTGATTAGAAGTGACACATTTAGGGTAGGTGGCGAAGCATATCCGAAATTGACAGGATCTCAATATGCCTTCTTCGTCAGTTCACAAGCATTTAAAAGAATTAAGAAAGATGTCAACTTGCGGAATATGAGTACCTCATGAGTCAGTAAACCTTGCACGCGTATTTAAGTATGCCAATCATTATTAAATAGAGAGTAGAATAAAGCATTTTTAATGATTTATTATTGGAGATGTAAAGTGGGTTCTTTCTGTCAGCACAAAATGCAAGAGGCAGTGGTTGAGCCCCAATCAAACCCCAACTCCTATCCCAAGTAGAGGATTTTACCCTAAGAAGATAATGTTATCCATTTGTGAGATATAAAGGGTGTAATTCATTATGAGCGATTTACGTTAAATACGACAGATGCATATTGTGCTCAGCTAGATCCTTTAAAAGAGGCTCTGACTTTAAAAAGCTCATCCCTTGTAAATCGAGGCAGGGTTATTTTACACCAAGACAACGTTCGCCCGCACGTTAAAAAAAAAACGATAGAAAAAATCAATGGGTTTTCTTGGGAACTTCTTCATAAAAATTAATATTTTATGTCAACCCAAATAAATAAAACTGACATATTTTAATCACATTTTTTTTATTTCGGCAGATAGCTGAGGTTCTCAAAAATCTGAAGAAAATTAGGCGATCTGTTCACAGGTATGTTTTCTTTCTATGGTGTTATTTGACGCGTTGATTACTCGTAAAAATGAGTTTATCGCGCAGATTTTTGGGAATTTTGCCAACTATTTTCTGAGTATTTATCCAGTTTTTTTTAGTAATCACGACGAATGAGTGCGCGTGTTAAGAACGCTTATAATATTTATTCCATCTGATACATTATTACTTTTTGCCATTTAGAAAATCTAACTGATGGCACAATAATGTGTTCTGTAAACAGTTATTATTTAAAAGTACAGATTTTTGATCTGAAAATCAAAAAAATATTGTACGTTCTCAATTTCTATCATACATAATCATTTATACTTTTTAAGTTGAAGATCTCCATAGAAAAAAAAATCTTCTGATAGTATATTATTATATTTATTGGCGTTGAAAGCTCAGAAAATAAGCGAAAATAGTTTGAATATTATTTCGACAGATTTGAACCATGTGTTTTTATCATTTATTATTTTTTCATCGTTTTTGTTATTATTGGTTGTTCAGAGAGAAATCTCTTATTTTTCATATTAACAATACGTTATTTTTTTTTTGGGTTTCTACATATATATTAATCTGAAATATAATTATCCTCATTTTTTATAACTAATCCCCATTTCTCTGTACCATTTTAAATACATAT
>JAGXCT010034838.1:0-28966 GCA_022495035.1 Philopotamus ludificatus
GAACTTGGGAGTTTAAAGCTTATAAACATGGGCACAATTTAAATGTTAAAATAATATATATATGAGAATTGGTACTAGAATGGTTGCCATACGATAAAAATCTCATAATGTAAATTTTTCTTAAATAAATATATGCAAATATAAAATGGAATGATTTATCTTTTATTTCATTACCTTCATTCATTGTTGATTGATAATGTTTAATTAACGTTTAATCGGCAATATGTATGCTAAGCGTATTCACAATTACATCAATGGTATCTACGGGTAACAGTCAAAACAGTTCATTAGTAAAACGACTATTAAATATTTTTCTTAAATTGTAAATATATAACCTCTCCCGACATCATAAATATGCTTCATTAGAGGATAATTTTATTTATTACTCTTGTATACACGTATCATTATATCATCGTGGTGTATCAAAAATTATTAATTCCACATTTAATATTTTTTTTGTTAGTCACATTGTTATCGTTTAAAATAAAGTACATACACAATAATAATTACCGCATTTATAAAATGCACTTGTAGCACATATATACGTTGACGGAATGTCGAAATTATTCTCGCATTCCTATGCATATATTACGTTATAATGAATATTATGATTATGGTAACAAATACAATAGTCTAGTCAATAATATAGAAACGAGGACATGTTTTAAATAAAATAATTATCATTACACTTGCGATAAAATCGATTGGATCAATTTTGAGAAGATTATCATCTATCTGTGTTGGCTAAACGCATTTAACGAGATATATTGATCCTTAAAAAAATATTTGAAAAAAAATATAATACTAATCTTTGGAATTGGCCTTTCAGCTTAACGTGCTTCTATCGAATCAATAAATATTTTTGTTTTTAATACGGCTATCAGTTAATATTTTACAATATCGAGGCGTTTCATCAATCATCTCTGTATTCGACATGTAAAATAACTATTTTTTATTATTATTAATAATTAATAATATAAATTATGTGGATATCTTAATTAAAATAAAAATATTCTTAATAAATTCAATGATATGGTATGCGTTAAATGTTGCTGTAATAGGTTTTTTTGTTTTGTTGATATTTGGATATAAAGATAGATATAGATCAGTGGCATTACAATATTTAAATAAATTTTCAATGCAACATTGTTGTGCATAATAAATCTTAAGGCCACATTTTAATGGTTGGTTCCAAAAAATTATATGCATAATTAATGCCCAGGCACTTGATTTTTAAAATCGCCTTATTATATTTGCATCGATACGTAAATAATTCAGACGAATCTAGAATATAATTTCACATCGATATATATATAAATATTTTAAAATTGGATTTGCTATATAATAAATGTTATTATTAACGCTAAAACTCTCCCCCTAAGTAGTATAATTTTTAACCCTCACAGTGATTATAACACCGATTAATTATGTAACAAGATTTATTAAAAGAACATGATATCAAATATCCACTTTATAAATTTTATAATTGTCAATAACTGGTTCACATTGTTTATTCGAGTCACTCCGATAATACTCCGATAATTTTTTATATGCCCCAAGTCGCTGCTTAAGGCATATGCAAAGATCAGACATTTGATTCGGGACCATCGGCGTTGTGCTTGAAAGATGCTCGAATCCTCGCTGAATATAACGTGCAGAGATGTCCGTAGCTTTTGTTGTACCATTCGGGCGTTCGTCCCCTATTGAAAATAAAATATTATTAATAAATAATTTAAAAAAATACTGATAATTTTTACATAAAACAGTTTTTTAACAAAACGAGTCGACATTACAAAATAATAATTGGCACATTTCAATTTGCAGTCTGGAGTCATTGCATGGTAAAATAAGAGGGTCAGACATATTTTAGATAAGGTAATATCAAGCCTAGAAAATATAAAATTTAATTATTGTAAACTCGTCTGTGTGTGTACTGACGGAGCGTCGTCAATGATATTTCAAACCAATGGCACCATAACTGAGCTTGCAAAATTTTTAAATCGTTCTGTACTCAAATATCACTGCATTATGCACTAAGAAGCAGTGTGTGGAATACTTTAAATATGTGGAGCATGTTCATTGATCATCTTCTTCATTTTATCCGATCTATGTCTCTCCGTCTTTTGGTAAGTTTCAATGATGTAGTGTCCCCCTGTACACAGTCCAACCATTTCAGCCTTGGTTTTTCTTTCCTTTGGGGCAGGAGGGCTTGTTAACCATAAGCCGGCTGACTGTCCCGCATCCTTGACACATGACCGGGTCACTGGAGTTTAGCTATTCTGACCGGTATATCCTTGTATAGTCAATACAGCTCCTCGTTGCTTCGGATATGCCATTCCCTGTTGTCGAATACAGCTCTAAATATTCGTCTTGGAATTCTCTTCATGATATCCAATTGTCGCTCATCTTGTTTTGTCAAAGCTCAACATTTAGATCCGTATGTTAGGACGGGCCTGATGAGGGTCGTGTAGAGGTTGACTTTAGTCTTTTTTGAGAGGAATCTCGACCGTAGATGCTTTTGAAGTCTTTCAGAATGGTTCTTCTGTACTTCCAAATTGTTATTTCGTTGTAAGAGCCTTGTCAATGATGCTCCGAACCAATGGCACTATAACTTGTAATTTTTTTAAATTGCCATATTCTAAAATATCACAATCACAATACTAAGAATATTAGAATGGCATGCCTAATCTCATGCTCGCATTTATGGATCTATTGGTTATTCTTTTTCCTCTCCTTGAAGCAGATCCTACCTGTATTCTTATTTTTCAACCCTAACGATGAATGTAAGTAGGTAGAAAATATGCTTGAATAGTATGACGAATCTGAACTTGCATGGGAAAAAATTGGCACATAGTATTTAAAAGGTTGCCTACCACTCCCATAACCCATATACAAATAGCAGGACATAAAAAAAGTTGTTAAGACCTGTATACAATTAAAATTCATTTGTCATAAAACTATTTATAGAAATAATTGCCAAAAAAAGTAATACATACTTAGTATCAACTCTCGCTAAATGCACCAGCCTCGATCTTCCTTTACCAGCGGGTTCGATTAAATAACGACTAGCGAGAACTACGGCCCTCACACCCCCCAACATTACTTCGGCCTCCGGATGAGTTATAGATGTTTCAACTACGCAACATCCTCCCCGCGATATTTCAGTCTGCCACGATCTAACACAGAAAATAATTAATTATAACAAAAATACCTCAAAATAATACAATGGTGTAATCAATTATTTAACTTACCGAAGGACACAATAATCTTTGGCTTGCAATGGCGCCATGCTAGCGATGACATATTGGAAAACTTCTGCAGTCGGATTCAAACGTTCGACCACACGACATTTCAATAAAGAATCGTCCCATATCTGACGTTCGCGTAATATTCTGTAAACAATCAATGGTCAATATATTATATTCCATATAAAATGAGCATATAATAGTTGATTATGTTATAATACCTATGCAAAACTTCGGAGGGTGGTGCTTCAACTTCGGTAGTTATTCGCCATAATCGTAAAGGATGTCCATCGCCGACTTTGCGATAACATAGATCAACATGCGGTTCATGTGACGTCACCGAGACCCATCCCCGAGACCTTAAAAAAATAATTCATGTTTATCATCCATTATATATTCTAATCATTGTTGTGCTTAACATTCCCAAAAATTTATATATATATATTTTTTCCTAAAATAACATGGTATCACTAATGTTATGATGATCATATTCCGGAAACACATTTAATCATGCGTTTTATAATAATAATTAAATGATTTCTGGGTTATCTACATTCTACACAACATTCCGGGATAATTTAAAAATAATATTTTTGCATTCAATTCAGTTTATATTGGATGTCATATTTGTGGATAGCAAGACCTACAGGAGGCACGGTTCAATCTATCTATCGCAATCTCACCTCTTTGGTGCTCGGCCACTCGCTCTTTGCGAAAATTGAAATGCAAAATATATTAGAAGGTTTATATTTTTCGATAATCAATTTAAATTTGCTGGCCTTATTAATCATATTTTTTTGATTGATTTAAAAATATATACTTACTTTTCTCTCGCTTCTTTTAATAGAGCGTCGATGCTATTTTGTTGATAGTTTTGCCAGCCGTTCAGTAAATCTGATCCGAGATCATCGAGTATAACCTACGACACAAATTATCGTTATTTATATTTATTACGACGTATATTATTATCATTTTTACAATTCAACACTCACGGGAACACTCTCTTCAAAGCTGTTAAAGTTGCAGTGTTGCAATATATCATTTGATATGTTGAAAAGCTCTCGGTGTCTTTTAATCAGAAACAATAAACAATCGTGTGCTGCTTTGCTCTCGTTCAATTCTCGGGGATCCGGTGCTGCGACTTTCGTCGATCCGCCGGCACCACCGCGTTTCCTACGTGGAGAAGCAGATGCTGATCTGTGATAAGTTAGTACAGATTTATATTTAAAACTAAATATAAAATAAAAAAATGCAATACTCAATTCTCACTATATAATATCGATCAAAACTATGATTGCATTTTTACCTATTGCTATTTCCTTCTTTGTTGCTGTTGCCTTGTGCTTGAGTGTGATGATGAAGCCGTAACAGTGTAGGCGCTAGACAAACGGCAAGATTCGATGCCGTCATTTGGTTCGTCGCAGAATGATCAGCCACCTATATATACAAAAATATTAAATATTTTTTTTCAATATTAACATTTGTAGTGTAAAATTAATGAATGCATTATTTACTTGTTGAAGGAAAGCGAGAACGACTTGTAGTGCTTCACGGTGTTCTTCCGGCAGTAATAAAAGTGCGGAGCGTACAGCATCTTCTTTAAATTCCAGCGGCACATCTAATTATTTTTAAAAAATCTTGGTTAATACATAAATATTTAAATATTCCGTTAATAATTAGTAATAATAATATATTTACGTTGAAATATAGCGATGAATGTTTCACTGAGCTTATTTGTCAAGAGCGCATCTGGTAATTCTCTGAAGTATTGCTTGACCATATCGGCGACGTCGTGAGCTTGTTGCTCGTCATACGGAGATAGTGTCGCAGGAGGTAACGGAGGCGATGACGAATGCTGGTTGCTGACTCCAGTTACGCCTGCACTCTCTGCTGATTGACGTAAACGTAACGTTCGAGATCTAACGCCAGCTTTTCTAAATATACCAACCTGAAATACATAACAAATTAATATGTAGATACATAAACGTGTAAGTATGTGAATAATTCTCAAATCTTACCTGGTCCAATGCGTTATTTCTAAGCCAGCTTAAAGCTGTTCGTATTGGTTTTGGTAATGCATGACCAGTGCGTTGTAATGAGACTAGAAGTGGTACGCCGAATACAGTTTTATCTGGAATTAAATTCAAAATTTAGCATTTGTTTTATTATTATTCATTTATTTATTGAAAATGGATGTTAACCTTTGTAATCCGGTGCTTTAATTTTCCTAATAAACTTTGGTAATTCCCAATTCCATCCGGTTCTGTGTGTAGGACAATGCTTTTCCATAAATGCGGTGAGTCTAAGCAACGCGTGCTTCCGCAATACTTGTAATTGTCCGCAGGACATTGCCGTCATTGGTTTTACACCTGAAATAAATTCAAGGATATATTTAGCATAGTATATTATATTCATAGTATATTATATATTTTATGTAACAATCACATATTTAATTGTTTTTGTTATGATGTATACCTAAATCTTCGGCGTGAGGTTGAACCGGCACTGGTATCACTAAAACAGATGTCGGTCGACTGCCGAGAGACGAACTTCTTTGGAATGAGTGCCAGCGTTGAACACTATTAGTTCTAAAAATTAAAATTCCATTAGTATAATTTATTAACAAGTAGGTTAGTACGCGCTCATTTTAAAATACATTTTTGCATTCCGCTATAATACTCGGAATACGTTTGCACGAAACAATGGGACATAATATTAACGTTAACAACTGGATAATGGAAAATAATTACTTATTTCTAATTGTTATGTCGGCGTGAACTTTATCTTGCGCTTCGTCATGCTGGGATCCGCCCGACTCTTGACTTCCACTCAATTCACTACCGGATGCAGACTTTTCTCTCTTTAGACTACCTTCTTTATATCTGGAAATTATATTGGCGTTAATTGAATTGATAAAATTTACATACAATGCAGTGTGTTGAATGTGTTTATATTACCTATTGCTTTCTTTTCCTAAATTGAGAGAACTTGTGCGTACGGCTGGTCGATGTGCCGGACTTGAAGAACGTTCACGAACGAACGGAATCGGTGACGGGCACGGGGATGTTCTGCGAACTCTTAGCATCGGTATCTCTGGAGGTGATGGTGGATCTACTTTCACTTGCTTCATTGACAAAATATAATTAGGACTCAATTTTATATGTTAATATTTAAAATATAATTAAATTTAAATTACTTTTGTGTTATTGCTATTGGCGTCTTTGAAGTAATGGTGTCTCCAGCTTGAAGGCTGGCATTCTGAATCACTCACAGCTCCTGAATCATCAGGGCGTATTCCTTTGTGGAGCAGTTTCTTTGCGCGGTTTCCTAACTTGGCTCTAGTTGACGTCCGATGACCGGATCCTTGGCTACCGTCAGAGCAATAGCTGGAGCTATCGTCTCCGAACGGATTCGGACTAAGCTTTGCTTGTCCAGCAAAACTTGGTCCTGTGGGCGCTGTGGGAGAAGACGGCATCGTTGCCAGAGGTGATGGAGGATGCGACCTCAGCGGCGACGGACTGTAGTCAATGAATTTGATGTCGGCGGTAGGAGAAATGTCAAAGCAGTTCAGCTCCTTCATCTTCTCGCTCATGTTGATGACGTCGATCGGCGAAGTGATCACGAGGCCGTCTCTGTTTTGGCGTCGTTTCTTCTTCGATTTGAACGATTCGACATGGCGAAGAAACGCTTTGGCGCCATCTCTGAAGCGTTCCGAGCCGGAACGTCTAAAACGGGAAGGCTGGTCATCCTGGCCGGATCCTCCGCGATCCATCTCCTGCCCCGGCACAGTCAACCTGTTAAATGCAAATATATTATCAATCCACTGAAATAATTTATCATTATCAATAGCAAGTCATCACTTACAGATCAGTTTCCAGTCGTTCTGACTGACTGCGAGCATTTTGTTCAGCGATAGCTCTGTCCGCTATCGCTTGTAGTCTTTGTTGAGCTTGAGGATTGATGTCCACCACTCGAGACCATCTTCTCGATTTGCGCTCGAACTGCCAGTTTTCACTGAGAGCGCATTGGTTCTCTTCGTCCGATTCTTCATGTTGCTGTAACAAACGATATATGTTAAAACTGACTGGCATTGCGGATGATGCTTTATTGTTTCGACGAGACAGCGTCGTTTTAAATTATTTTCGAGTTGAAGGCCGTGAAAGTTTTCACCGGCATTTGAACCCTACAGTGTTCATGAACAACAATTGTATTCGGCGCCATTATGGCATGCGGTGCGTTGCTAAAGACATATAATTAGCATACACTTTCTCGCGGTGCACAAGATACAAAAGATACCGAGAGACAGACGGGCAGACAGACAGACACTCTGTCATAAATCACTTAGAGCCGTTGCGGCTTTTGCGCTAAAATTGATTTTGTTGCAGATACGCCGATGGGGGAGTTGCGAGACTTCCTCCTAAGCGGTTCTGGATCGAAAGTAAGGAAACGGGTGTTGCCCAATTACGTGCGAGTCATCATCGTTTCACTTCGCCTATGATTTTCTATGGTTTCACCATAACTAGTACAATTCTACATGTGTAATATCAGTCTAATTATTTTGTAATTAGAACGTGAGAAACCGACGATTACTCATAGAGAATAAAACAATCGTGAATAATAAATACGTATTTAATTTGGATATATGTTTGTTTTACGGTTGTAATTAATAAAAAATCATGAGATTGACCCAGAAATATTTTTTAGAGAAACAGGGTATATAACTGTATTTAACATATATTTTTTAGATATTATCTCGAGAAAAAAAATACTTTTAAATAACAAAAACCAATGAGATTAAACAAAAGAGATAACATCTGAGGAGAAAATAATTTCAGTTGTCTATGGTAATTATTATTAATACGACCCTTTTTTGTGTATAAGTGTACAAACCAAGGATTTGTTTTTGGAATCTTAAATGTATTAAAAAATTGCTAATCTATCCCAAAAAATAAATTAAGGAGAATTTCACAGCATTCAGCAACTCATGATTTTGCCTTATTCTCAAGAAGGGATATTAGGCATAGTTAATAATAACATTTTTTTACAAAAGTGTTTCAGTCAGCCCTCTTATAGCGCAGAGATCGAGACCATGCTATAAAAAAACCCTACCATATAGAAGACTTGGTACCAATACAAATTTGGTGGTAGGACTTTAATTGTATTATTGAAGTAATATAATTTCTTCATATACGTAGAAGATATCAATCGGTTTCTTGAAAATGGGATAGAACTTATTATGAAAAAAGCATCGTTTCTCATGCAGAAGCTGTTTAATATAAAATATGCCGACGATACAACATTGATAGCCACCAACAGAGAAGAAATGGCCGATCTGCTCAAAAGTTTGGTCTGTGAAAGTAAAAAAACCAGTACTCGGGATCAATATTAATAAAACCAAGCGGACGTTAGTCGACAGAAGTAATCAGCTATCCAGATCCGTTAATCTTCCGGATCTGGTTGAAGAATTTCTACATCTCGGATCATTACTTACGAGTAACGGAAATTGTGAGGCAGAAATAAGAAGGTAAATAGGGATGGCTAAAAATGCGATATCAAAGCTATCGACAATTTTAAAAAACGCGGAAACTTGACGCGAATACCATGGGGGAACGCCAAAGATGACCGACTTTCTGATATATGTCGCAAAAGGATTTATCGATACTTTGGACATCTCGCTGGAAGAAACGATAGTTTGGAGAAGCTCATCGTGCTTAAAAACGTACAAGGATGCAGGGGAAGGGGCGGTGTAATAGCAGGCAAGCTGTGATGCAAGATGCGGAATGCCGTGAGCCAAAAACAAGAAGATTCGCAATAAGTATGGTCGCGATCCTCAGACATGAGGGTGTCGACTAAAAAATAATTCAAGGATCCAGATGTTCCGGATTGTCCGTGGTCCGTTTTCTATATTTGACTGCAATTGAATTGCGGTCGATGAGTAGAAGAATGTTATGTTTGCGAAACATCCGCAACAGGAACAGACTTGGGTTGAAAGGGTTTTTTCGTAGTCTAACGAGTAGAAGAAGACACGTAGATCCTTGTGTCTGAATACGAACATGACACTAGAAGATGAAGGAATTTTCACTAATCCCTGTTGGTATCTAAACCTCCACCACTGATCACTGAACTATGGATTTTCATTCATTTTCACAGGATAAAAAATCACTAAACACACCGATTCGTCGTAGACCCTCAGTAGAATGCTACAGACTAGGTTCGACAATGAAAATGACATCCGGCAGAGTGGTCCACGGTGTACTCGAGTAGTGTACCAAACAACAGAACGTGCCAGCAATGCGACAACAATTGTAATGCTTGTGGTAAGTGAGTACTTACGCATGGGACCGTGGCTTCGAGTCTTCAAGACCGGTATGTACCTGTCATGCCTCACGCACTGCTTATTTCTGCGACAGATGCAGTCAATTCTGGGCCCGGAGACAAAATGCGGTCCATAAATGATCGCACACTAAGATTAATAAATGCATACAATTTTTTTTTCAATATATATAATATCAGTATTGCGATCGATTATTCGATCAATGCATATAATATCGTTATATTAATTAATAATAAATATTATTTTGAAGTTGTTGACGTCTGCGTATTTATTATTTAACATGAGCGTGTGCTGGGGCAGGTTAGTTACATGAGATTCTTACATGACGATTCCTCTATGAGATGTTATGCAAATTTATTATGAAAATTTTTATTGAATAACATCGCAAGGTCATCATCGCGTATATTTTTCATATTATAATATATTTTTATGGTCGCGCCATAATAATTATTAACACCATATGAAAAGGCGATGCTGACAAATATTGGCGTGATGCAAATGTTGCAAAAATTTGCAAGGTCATCTGCATCGGTCTGTGGCAAAACAGTAATCGGGTATGTCCACAATATTGTGGTCATATCATTATACCACATGTTCACTTGTTATTATGCAATTAATTTATTATTTTGACAATTTTCCACGATGTGTTTTTTGAGGTAAATGTTTTAAATATATTATATAATTTAAATATGACCTCTAAAACTAGGAAATCTTTATGAAAATATATATTTGAGAAGAATGTCAAGGAGATGCATTAATATTGTCCTTGTACACGTATATGTATTTACATACGTGCTTAGTATAAAACATAATATAAAGACACACTTATCATTAAAAATGTTTTAGTTGTACTTTTTTATTCTCTTATTCTCAACATCTACCCTTATGCTGTTGTTGTATGTCTCGACGTGCGCGATTTTTTCGTCTTAATGATGGCCGACGAATCCGGGCTGTTCACGGAACAGTTTAGGGATTTAATTCCATTTTTTATTTACATGATGTAAATATGAATAAAAGGATATTTAATGTTGACCGGTGAATTTTTTTCATGAAAAAAATGTGGTTTACGTTCAAAGACAGGGGGCAGAAATGCTACAGAGATCGACTCCTCTATGAAGCTTTTACAATTATAAATAAAAACAAAAAACATTATTGTGATGTATCTCTAGATGCTGATTGCTTAACAATTCTTCTGACATACAAGACTGCAAGAGTAAGAATGCATTTCCACTGTATCTTATTTAATTATATTTTAATTCATCCGAGAATATGATAATCTTGATAAAATCTTCGCTATTTTTCCGTGGATTTTCTTAGGGCAATTTAATTCAGGAAATGAAAGTTTATTTTCAATAGCGTTATATTTATCTTAAAAGGGATATCTTTATTGCTTAGAATTTTTTTTTGGTATTATTCCGTGAGCTATATTTATTTCCCTTCACACATTTGCGAGTGTTAAAAATATATAAAGAATAATTATTAATAATAATAACAACATGATATATAAATATTTCAATGATGTAACATTGAATACATATATTTTTATACTATTTAATTTAATCTAGTTTAATTTAGTAGCATCAGAAATATATCCCTCGTATGAAGAGAGAGCCTAATTAATCAGTTATTATTAAAAAAAAATATACTACTTCACGGTTTGCTAGAAAACTCTCCGTTGAAACATTACTTTTTCATTGCAAATGGTACAAAATCTGATTCATGTGCAGCAGAAGTTTTATCCGGAATCCTCTTATTAAATAAGCTACGGCAAAATTTTGCAATTCGTTATATTCAAATACGGGGAAAATTTTCCCTTCAGAGCGTTTTAAGCTCCGCTAAAATTGAATAGCATATTTGATATATTTAACCTTATTTAAAATTAATTTGTAAATATTGGGTCTACCGGAAAATTCAGTCAAGATCATGTTAGAGCAAAATAGTTTTTTGGCAACATCGGAGATTTCAGAAAGGCTTGATTCCGCTCAACAAACCATTTCGGACCATAATCGGAAACTAGAATTGGTGTGGAAATATTCGAGATGGGTGCCACATGAGTTAAGTGAGAAGAATTTTAATGATCGAGTCATCATATGGACATCTCTGCTTGTGCGAAACAAAATCGAACCCTTCTTGGACCGGATGATAACTGGGGATGAAAAGTGGATTACCTATGTAAACATTGTAAGGAGAAGAGCATATTGTGAATCCGGAGAACCTGCCCCTATCACCTATAACCACGTTGAGCTTGAATAAGAGAATGTTCTGTATTTGGTGGAACATTCGTGGACCAATACATTTTGAGCTGGCTGAGATTTTCTTGGAGGGCCCGCCCTACGGTGAGTCTAAATGTAGACTACTTCTGACCAGCCAGCGTGGCAACTATTGCATCTAAAAATTCCTTAGAAATATAAGCGACCTATACCAAAGAAGGCAAGGGTAATAGGTTAAGGGAGGAGAATCTCGCTCCGACCTGGCCGGCGTAAATCACAAAAGCCCTGTAAGCAGGGATGGAGGAGACAAGGTCCTAGTGACAGAGGGGGTCAGGGGACCGCCTCACTACGTTAAACATAGTTTCTCTCACAGAACAAAACTGCGGACACTCCCAAAGAAGTTCCGATGATTGTTCATTGAAGTCACAAAACTCGGGTCATTCCTGAAGCCCAGCCGATGAAGATTGTCGTTAATGTTCCGTGACAAACTGGGACACGTAGTGATTAGTAACAAACCAATGCAGCTTCACTCGAGCTAGTACATTGGGGAAAAACCGAAAAAAAACACTTCTGCCCGTACTCTCAGCTGACCAACGGGATCGCCATGTGTTTAACGCAATACCAGCTTGGTCCAAAGCTTCGACTTCGGTCCAACAGAACCGCTGTAGAAGCAGTCCTATAGGCGGCAGTCTTTGGCCCGAAAGAAGGCGTCTCCGAACCAGAGATAAACTAGCTCATTTTGAGCTGTTGAAACCGAACGAAAGCTAAATTCGCAGAGGTACTGTCAGCAATTGGATAATTTAAAAACAGCACTCCAAGAAAAGAGGCTGGCGATGTTCAATAGGAAGGACATCGTACTGCTTCATGATGATGCTAGGCAACATACTGCTTTGGTTTCTAGTCAGAAACTCGCAGAGCTAGGCTGGAAAATTCTGTCGCATCGACCATACTCCCCGGACCTAGCACCCTCCGATTATCACTTGTTTCTGTCCTTACAATTTTTTTCCAGGGCAAAAAATTCAAAACGAAGAAGTTGTCAGACAAGCACCGGTTCAATTTTTCGCCTCCAGGGATAAGTCTTTTTTTTAAATGGGATATACAAATTGCCATCCCGCTGGCAAGAAGTCATAAATAATTATGGAAATTATATTAACACTTTGTGAGCCGTTCACACCAAAAGGCGTGATTTTGTAGCCAAGCGTTATGAGCCGTTTGCGCCTTTTGCGCCTTTTGGCGTGATAGCCATACCCCCCCACTTGGCATTTTTTTTCTGATAACGATGTACAATGTAATTCTACTATTTGATCACAGATGGATACACGTGCATGTTAGCTTGGATTATCATTATGCAAAACCTTGCTCATAAAGTGTTAATCAATAAAACTTTATTCAAGGTATGAAAAATGTATTATTTTGTTAGACGGTAGACCCAATATTTTGCAAAAAATATAATTATTTAAAATTGTCCATTTTTTAATCGTTAATTTTAAAGACTTAATTGATGATATAATATTAGCATTTGGCTCGTTAATTTATCACAGCATCGCAAGGAATGGCGTCTGAAAATTCCGAGAATTTTTTAATCTCGCTAACATCGCTTAATTTAATTTTCATTTGATATTTTATTTAGAATGCCACACTGGGATCCTCAGATGATTTGGTATTACAAATGAGTGGTATTTACAGATGCTGCCAGATCTAATCCGCGAGGCGTGTCCGCGAACCGCTGCTGTTTGCAAACGTGTCCAGACTCGGCAGCCACAGGATCAAAGAACATCGTCGCCCGCGATTTATGGGTCACGTGATTAATTAACATCCTTCGCGGCCGCATTCGACGCCATCTCCGCAGCGGCAGAAGCAGCAGCGGAGGACAAAAGCCGTGGCCATTATCCGCGCTGACGTAAACGAGGTGTCTGCGGCCATTGTCTTCAGCGAGCGTTCCGTGAAGGGAGCCTCAGTAGCGACTAACTAGCCGGGCTGCACAACAGGCCGAGTACACTTGCCAATGTCAAACAAGCTGTTTTTGTTGAAAGCAATTTTGACATTTTTTGTTTTGTTTGATACGACAGCGTGCAGCGAGCTGAACAATGGCGACTTCATTAAAAAGCGCTTTGGAGAGGAACGGAGTGTCGTTACGTTGAAGAAATCCGGCCTTGATCTTCAAACACATCCGTCATTACGCCGAATGTGTAATCATTCATAAGATTGATACGTCAATTAAGTAGAGTACAGAGTGATCCATTTACACAGATTCAGAAATCAATAATAGTGTTAATATTATCAATTTTCTAATATTTATTTATTATCAAAAATATAATGACATTTAGAGAAATAAGATTTTGGCGGTGGGATAACAAATACCAATGATGAAAATGATTTCAACACTTAATCGGCCGGATACTGATTAATCAGTTTTTGGGGCTTGATCATTATCGGGCGCAAATTTGTTTATTTAAATACATACGCTAACGAAATTTATATGCAGTGTACTAGGAAATGTTTTGCATTTAGAGGACACAAACTTTTTTACGAAATGCATTTATTTTTTAGAGTATAAAAAATTATATTGTTCATTATAAATAATAATAAAAATAAATATATGACATTGAGTGGTGCTCAACTTATTTAAATTTTATATTTTCGTTATATATGTAAATCTTTTATTTGAAAGTATGTGTGATAGATTATAGATTAGATTGGTAGTTGAGTTTGAAAATAATTTAGTAAATGAGCATCTAGATTATTTTCACGTACATAAATAACTACTCTTTGAGTTATAGTGAATTTCATTGGCAGTTTTTTTGTTTGGGTAAATATGAATTAGTAAATAGTCATGTGATCTTCAGAGCATTTATTCTGATTCCGATGTTCTACGAGATTTTTTTTTTAGTAAATTGACGAAAAATAATCCTTAATTAGAAGATTTGATCATTAATTTTACCGGAAGTTTTTCAATTTATGAAGAACTGTTACGAGGCTACAATCTTCAAGCTGTCTCGTTTACTCACCACGTATACAACGAACTAGAAAACTAAATATATGGACCATTTAATTTTTCTATTATTTTATGTTCAGATCTGTAGAGGATGTTAAAAGAGAGCAAAGTACACTTTTTAAAAAAAAATACATACTTTTCTCAAAAAAACCTAGTTTTTTTCAAGTATATTAATAATTTTTAGTAAAAAAATACAAGAATGTAATGACAAAGATTCCTACAAATATTATATACAGTGGCGGCTCGTAGGTAAAATATTTGGGGGTGCTAAGGAAGATAAAAATATAAAAAAAGCATATTTCAAGTGACTCGGTATGGACAGTACGGGACTGCTCCGAATCGCAGCGCCACATAGCGCTTAGCAACGAGTACCCTCCTCCACCACATCTGACTAATACACGACGATTGTAGCGCTGTCGAGCAGACAGCGCTCTAGCAAATATATATTAATATACCCTGGGAAGAAAAACCCTAATCTGTTGAACAATAATTGGTCTAGTCTCGAGACTTTCGCTCCTCTTCCTTCCTCTCTGAGGAGATCTTTCCCATCATAAAAGGATCGCTATTGCGTGACAAGGCTAATAATCACTTGCGACTCGTTTTGGGCAGATGTGCATATGTATGCCTATGTATATCTATATAGGTGTGCGTGTGTGGTCGCTCGCTACTTTGTCACTCGTGACTCGTTATAAGCAGATAACGCCTTAGAGAAGAGAATAAACGTAGACCGAGACAAACCCCCCTCCTACTTGCCTGGACACAATCGAGACGGTAAAATCCGATACCAACAAGGTAGAAGATGTATGTCCAATTCCGCCAATGGCCAAGAGAGGGAAACTCTTTACAAAAAACCGCATACCATGACGAATTGGGTCCCCGTGGTATGGACACGAAAGGGGAGCCCTTAAGTCACATGTGAGACTCAGGTTCCTTTGGCCATGACTGCCATTCGAGAGTTTGGTAAGCACCATGCCCTGAGCGAGTGAGAGCCTTGTGGTTGGCAAATGATGATGATATAAAAATGTATTTTCTGCAGTCAAAATAATTTTGATAATCTGAATGTATCTACTAGTAAAGGCATTAAAATGATTTTAAATTCTTTAAAAAAATAACAGAGATTAAAAACGTCTGAATAGAGTATCAATTTTATTTATGAAGCCATATTAACTGGATTTAGAATTAGTTTAACGTAAGATTCAGTCAACGAACATTTACTGTCTCTATTTATCTCGGGATGTCTACGATTCTTTCATATTTTGTTACGACCCTTGCGACTTTGCTTTGACACGATTTTTAATTACGCGACGTCTAACAAACCGAGATAAAGATCGGCATCTGAAGTGACTGAAATCGACAAACGAATATACCCACAGACTCACGTATCAAATCATCTTTAATGAATGCCACGCCACAAATCGACCGTCTCAAATGCCACCGCTTCAAATTAATTAATGAATCAGTACATTGAAATAATTTGTACAGGCGCACGATGAAACTTTCACCGATTGATTAAATTTACACGTGGATTATTAATTTGACACACGTGTACACTTTGCATACTAGTTTGTCTTCGTCGATTCAAATAAAAAATCCGTATTTTTATTCCAAATCAACATTTGCATTGACTTTCACGAGAATTGTTTGTTAAAAAAATCGAAAATTGATGTAGTAATTTTTTAAGGTATTTATTTCTCGCTTGATATCATCATCTGGGAGAGTAAGAACCATTATATGACCATTAGCGTTAATGGTACACGACCTATCCAATGTTTTCCTATCATTACAGACGGCGATAACGACGTGTGTAATGGCGGTTTATCAATTGTAGCTGAAAATAAGCGGGTACCTGCGACGCCTTTACGTCGGAAATGTATTAAATGCGTCACATGTACGTGTGTGCGATTTTAATTAAAACTTGGAGGCTGCGAAAACTTCCAGATCTACCTGTCACAGTACAATCGAAGCGTTAGAACACGGCAGCGAGCCGTGCCTTACTTAATTGGACCGTGCCGTGTCATTTTTGATACGAGCGAAACTCAATTTAATTTCGGTTTGAGACTCTCGGCAAAACGCTGAATTTAAATTTTTGTCAGACTGTCAAAACAGTGTCGAGATCGATGCGCAATTTTAAATAATCCGCTTCCTGCTGTTAATTCAGTACAAACAACGTCCATCAAAACGCATTGCTGATCGTCTGCACGTACAATGTGTTTACGCTGAATTAATTGCGCGAATTTCGTGTCGATGCATGTTTTCGAAAAATTTGTTCAACGCATGAATAACAAATGATTCATAATTGCGATATTTTATGGCGCTCTGTTAACATCAACATCAGGGTGAAATTATTTTTTTAATAAAAATACTTCAATTTCTTGAGAAACCTCGTCTGATTATTATTGTTACAATCCACACGTGACAGCTCGGTTCTCGGGCTTTGGCTGGCGACCTGACCCGTATTCGAAGAGCCAAGATAACCTGGAGAAGTCCCGTCACAGTCATGACATCATGGCTGAGACGGAGGTGCCTCTTTAGTAAATTAAAATAAATATATCTAATTTACTAAAGGAATGCCCAAATTTAATATTTAGATTATAAAAAATATTTTTGTAAAAATTCGGTCCAATTATTTGCTAATATTGTAGTATAAATTAATACACAGATAAAACGGAAATTATCTTATAATACAATAGTATTAATCCTTTGGCTGCCGAGAGCCGATTTAATCGGCTTTTGCCTCTTAGCCAGAATTGCCCGATACGTCGGCTCGGCATCGTAAAGTAATAAGAGTATGGGACATATTTTAAACGGCCTGTGTTACGTTGTTGGCATTTTGGAAATCATAGCCCTTTTTAGCGGCCAATCGTACTCGATAATAAAAAAATACCTATCGCAGGTATGAACATGTACGTGTACTTTTACTTATCAGAAAGTCGTGGCAGAATTAATTTAGATCATCGCTCTTTTGTTAAGCCGTTCATTTTTAGTACTGTAAACTCTCCTACAGCGTCAAATTCGGGATCACGATATAGAAACCCGCCTTATAGAAGACTAGGCACGCATACACAATTTGGGTTTTTTAAATTGTACATTGTATTTGGCATTGATCTTTATTTCGAGCGGTGATCTTAATTATTGTGGTGGTTATTCCAGCGATCGTTTTAATTAACGCCATGTTGCGTCCTGGCAACACCACACGGTGGCGTCCCGGAAATGCACCACGCTTCCCCAGCACAGTCTTCCGCTCGCAGATGTAGCGTGAACACACTCCTGCGTTACTCCGCCATGACGACTCTGGAGACTCTCCTCTCGTCTTTGCTATGGCAACCATAATCTACACTGAACTTGTTTATTATCATCGCAACAGACCAGCCAACCAACAGCTTTTTAGGTTGTTTGCAGACTCTCCGCCTCAGCATCCCCGATTAGAGACCGCAGACTGGTGTGTAAGCTTGGAGCCCCAGCCGGCCTCGAGGATCTTCGGGAAGGGTACCTCTCATGTCATCACCGAAACCCGCTCTATAGCAGGAAGCGCTAAAGGACGGTTTACTGTATTGATATTTAGAATTGGAAACCTAGAAATTAATTGTATGAATCTTTTAACTCGAAAAATTTCTCGAAAATTCTCTAGAAATTTATTATTATTTAAATTTATTTGACGATGTATGAATTGAATTACATCAAATTCGAAAGCATCACTCGCTCACTTAAATACTCAATAATAATTTTGAGGATTCAAAGGTGTTGGGTTGTAAAATTCACATTCACCCTTGCCCGGAATTTTTAAGAATTTAAAGGTTACCCTATTCGTATACTATTGTTACCAACAAATCATAATACTATGAACAATATTTGTAGTATGGAGGATGATATGGTTAATATGCCCGGACTTGTCAGTCACTAACTTTCTGGATATCTAAGAATTAATGCAAGCTCCATTAATGAGGATTTATAACAAATAGATCCGAACAGATATTACAATGGAATCAGAAACAGAGTAGAAGAATAATTTAAGGCTTCACATCATCTACTACGTTATGCGTATAATCTGTTAATAGTGCTAAGAAGAATGTTGAAGATTCCATGGACAGAACGCGTTAAGAATACCACCGTACTTCAACTTCTTTACGAGAAACTCGAGATATTAGACACCGTAACATTGAGTATTTAGGACACATCATTCTTGGTCCTAAGTATCGCTTTCTGAGAACTATCATGCAGGGAAAAGTAGAAGGTAAACAGTGGTTAGAAAGAAAAAAGCGGTCGTGACTAAGCAACATTCGCAACTGGATCCGATTGGGAGGATCAGAATTGTTCCAAGTCCAGTAGATGGCCTACGTCTTAAAACGTATAAGATAACTTAAAGAGAAAGAATAGTGCAGAACGAGGTTTTCGTTTTATATCATTATAATTATTCAAAAGAATAATTGATAGACCTGAATGTTAAATTGATGCATCGTTTCTAACTATCTAAATCTTGCTTTAGTCTTACTTGAATTCATTGCCGCAAAGAGCTGTCACAGCAGTCCTAACTTAATCTGATCGGATCAACGTGTCAAGGATCTGTCTTTTACATTTATATCCTTCGCATTGTTGAACACCTGCTTCATCTATCTCGCTTCTATTCTTGATAATAATTTTATAAATACATGAGAGATTCTGCATTTTGATTGTTGAATCGTATTTAAACAGTTTAAGAAGCATCGCGGCGATGCATTAGATCACTGAATGACCGAATGCGTCACACTCAATTCATTGATTATTAAAATATGTGGTGCATCGTGGTCGATCCGGTTTTTACATTAGCGAGAGACGAGTGAAATCCGTGGCAGAGGTGGACTGTGGGCGTTCTGATTGCGGCCCTCCCCAGCTCACGTTAACTTCTTTAGAAAGCCCAACAACAAATTAGCATGGTGGACAAGAAAGAGGATCCGACGTGCACCATCCAGCGCCCCGCTTCCTAGACTAAGGTCACACTATGCTAATCCCGATGATAAATCCAAAACAAATAGGGCGGATGTTTTCAATCTTAAATACAGATTTCCAATCGTATATCTTAAACGTCGTCGGGTGGAGTAATTACTTATTGAAGCGGTATGATATTCATAATTGTCTTAAAACCGAAGTGAGGAAAGTTATGGGATAATTAATCATTGCAATTATAAGGCGAGATTTCTCTTCGGATAGGTGAATGAAAAAATTAAGGATTTCTTTAAATTAAATAAGCATATCAGTGTTTTGCAGATGGTGGATCACGATCCGAGGTTAAGCGTAATAATAGAACGTCAAATAAAACTCTCTAATGCTTTGATCTTGATCTTCTTTTACACTATGAGTGTGCGATTATCATCAAGAATTTAAATCTCTAATTAAGGTACCAATGTAAAGTGATTTTAAAGTGCAATCCAAGACAGAAGCTGCAACGAATATAAAGACTTCTCAATAATAAATTATTTAGTTGCAGTTTTTTTACATTTTCGTAAGCGATTGTGCTACAGTCCTAATGAAGACATCCTCTGGCACATTCTTCATTGCCTTAGATCTGCAGCGAGATCCTTCCATCCTTAGTTCAGTTCCAACGATGTAGTATCCTGTTGCCCAGTAACTTCAACCTTGATCTTCCTTTCATCTATGAAGGAAGGCTTGTTGATCATACGCTTTTTTGGTAGCTGGTTCTTCATCGTCTTCAAAACGTGATGAGTCTTACTACCCTATCTAGGATGTCCATTTGACCTTCTTTTGAGTCTGATCTCATGTACAGTTTGAGTAGGTAGTAGTGTTGACCATTCATGCTTTCAAAGTCCGAAGTAGAAGCAATTCTTCCGACTTTAAGACTGGTTTGGTTAGTTGTGATAGGAAGAGTAAATGCTTCTTTATTGTAATTACAATTTATAGATATTCAAATCGGTTTGTATGTAGTATTTATGTATTTTTAAAATCTGATGATGGAAAATAAGATTTGGAGGACGCTGATGCGTTCATATAATTGAATATTTCCTGGCATTGAAAGTACAGGATGCATCGAAAATTGGATTAGGGGCTCTGCGAGTTGCAGCACTTTGTATCCCCGTGTTATATCTGCATACGTAAATTGGTTGTCGGAATCTATTTATTTTTAAAGCAGAAGCTGGTCCCACCCTTGGGGAGAGTCTGTGCCCAAAACTCGCTAATTTATACACAGTTTCATTTGTAATGCAAAACAAGTTAATGAGAAACAACTTCGGAGTGGAGACGGGAGAATTAACGTCATCTCGAAAGACGTATCAAAACAAGTTGTTAACGACGGAGGTGAGGGGAGTGGAGCAAGGATCAGACTCCGGGGCTATTAACGTATCATAAAATAAAGTGACATGGCGCTCAATTATCAGACGGATTAAGGACGACTCACAATGTAGGTGGAATAACACCCAATTTAAATTTGATGAAGATTCAGAGACGGGGATCCCTCGGGCTTCAATTACCATAAGACGGTAACGCGACCCCGCAACACACCTATGCACAACCCCATATTCAATAGACGAGGCGATTGAAAGGTATTCGGCGCCATTTTCCAGACGTGAAAATTTTGAAAGAAAATTCGCATATTTTCGATCCGATAAAAAAATTACGCTTAAACCCTTTATTTCCCTAGGCGGCGTTATTTAATTTATTCAAAAATATGCAGAATCTTTAAATATATTACATTTTATCGGGACAGATTCGTATCGGCTTGTTATTCCGTGACTAAAAAGGTCCGAACCCAATTTTGCAAGGATAATAATCCCCTCAGGCAGATTTTTGACAGTGAGCAACTTCCCCCTTTTTTTCGTGACATCTTTATCAGTCGACTTGTCAGATTGAAATTTTAAAATTACAATTTTATAACCTTTGTATAATACAACTGTGGATAAAAAAAGATTTTTAATGTTCCATTGATAATTGCAAAAAATGTGAAGATGGCATCTGGTTAACGTTATGGTCATTACTTTTTGTATTATGACCCGCTGTATCAAATTAAAAAAAAAAAACAATTTCCGACGCGGGAATGCTGCTCTGCTAAATTTCATCCGTACTCATTTATTATATTCACGATAAATATTTTTGCATATTAATTTGAATATGCGTATATATGTTAGCTGTTATATAGAGTGAATAAAATAATAATATATTGAATTCATGACAACTCACCATTTTTTAAACGACCTTAATACCTATATTCGTATAGTAATGATATTCAAACTAGGTCTCGTGACAAATTGAGCCAAATACAATGCAATATATTTCTGAATATACATTTTGTAAAAAATTATTACATTAAATTTTTAATGGAAGATATTCAGACACTTATCCAATACAGAGACTGGGAGAAATTAAATAATCAACCCAGTACGCAGTATAAAGTAAGATTAGGGTGAGATTTTGATGAAGATTAGGGTGCAAGCAGTTTTCTCTATCAATCGAGTAATACAATTGGGATGACCAAGGCCTATCAAAAGGGGGAGGTAGTTGGGGAGGCGGGCTATTCAACTTGGCAACTCAATGTGTTAGACCAAAAAATATAAGAAGGCAAACCGAAAGTTAAAACTAACAATAAGACAGAAATTACGAGTGGAAAAAAATCAGTGATATTTCCTATACTTTCCACCACTAGGATTTTTTGATAAATATCTTTTTTTTTTAGTTTTATTTTATTAATCACCTCGATGGGAGATCTGCTATACTTTATTTAATTTCATACTAAATATTTTGGATGATTTTAGGGGCGTGTCTGTATTTCTGCGCATGCGCAGTGCGGTCAAATTAATCAGATGCTATCGAGCGCTCGTGGTGGAAGCACGTGTAATGTTTAAAGCTGGTCATATCTTGCGATCCGAGCGTGTTATTTAATTTTTTGTTTTAATCCGGAATTCAATTTAGAATATTTAATATTTATAATGTATGAAATTTTTAATTATAAATAAATATTTACGTAAAAACAATTAAAACAGATATTAAATTAATAAATTGAGGCAAACAGATTAAAATTTATATTCAGTTGACAGTTACAATCACAAGATTTAAGCTGTCAAGTTGGCAGCATTTGTCAAGACATGCTCATAATACGTTAAATATTTTACTCAATTAGAGTAATATTACGATTTTAAAAGATAGTTCTGATATTATCTTAAATTAAATTAATAAAATTTTCGGAAATGTTTCTAGAAAATGACGCTGTCATATTAGATATAATCGCAAACGACGCGTGCGTTGATTGGCTGATACCATTTTTACCTCGACCAATCAGTGCGCGTCAAATTGGACTGTACGCTAATGCACGAGGCGTCAATACGAGTTTTATCAACTCCTCATTACTTCTTTCCAGAGCCTAGACGCGTTGCAATGCCAACAAGGAAGTCTCCGCAATGCAACTGTCCAGACTCACGAACTGTCCGCTTTTCTTCGAGGCGTTTCTCCATATTTGGTTTGCGCACTCGGCATTTCAATTACGAGCTGTCGATAATCATTTGTCAAAATAGAAGCGCTTTGTGCGAAGACTGAGCTCCGTGCACGAATCCATACTTCGCGTATGCAAATGTCGACGTGACCGTCTAGAATGCAAATGGCTACGCGGACGACTTATAAACTTGTTCGCATGCTTTTTTGATCGTGTTAAAGCGTAATTACACCTAGTGAATCATTCGGATTTGCGAGCGACGATCAACAAAAATCGTGGCGGCTGTCATAAACGCGCACGTTGGCACCACTGTTGTTTATGCTCACACGGCCGCCAACCGCAACGACGCGCTCGCCAACCTGCTCATAACAATAAAATTAACGAGCATAATAAAGCTACCGATCATATAAAAAACATATTAAAATCGCATATTTAATTATTTTGATACATATACCATTTATAAACGATTGTGCGAATATATAGAATAATTCAGCTCGCGTTGTAATCAATTGATAAAACAGAATAAAAGGGAAACAAAAACCGCCAAATTAATTTCAGCAATATGCGTTGTATAATAAATCACTGTGCAGAATTATAGTATTGCGTGCCGCTACTGTTATCTGCGCAATTAAATGGAAACAAAGGCATCGGGATTCTCGCAGACAATTGCATCGATTGAGGATCACTGAGCTAGTTTGCATGCGAAATGAAAAAGAAATTCTATAAGCCATATCTGGCATAGCTGAGTTCCGTTTCAGTTGAGTTATCTGTCGTATGAGGGCAGACATGAAACCATTCTGAGCGCTATACATTCAAACTCATCCGAGTGCCATTCATTATTCAGATGAAAACGTGAACACATGCTTCTATTTATGGCCACGTTGCTTTAAACACATCGAGTCTATTGTGTTAGGATATCAATCATACATCATATTGTATTATGGCAATACTTTTCATATGGCATCACTGATAATAACGTCAAGCTGCGATGATTAGCGAATAAATAAATGGGGTTTCGTACAGTATAATCATTTTTTTTTTATTATTTATTGTATGAAATTACGCAAGACAGAAAGGGAAATAAAGAAATGAAAATATGTCTCCATGGGGAAATAACTTATCTATGTAAAACAGTGGGATTTTATTGCCACGAATTCAAAAAGAGGAAAACATTTTCATTTGTTTGTTTTGTTTTATCAAATGTACTCAACACGAACGAAACTCGAACATTCTAACTGATTTTTTTCCGCGAACTATTTTTTATTAATTTGATTTTGTTAAGTCCCGGTCTTTCTCTCTGTCGGTATGCCCTAAGGAATTCTAGACTATCGTCGTGACCTTAATGACTGTTTCATGTTTCCGAACTTCTTGTAACGTGTGGCATAGTGTTCTGGTAATCTGGTCGGCGATCTGATAATGTGAGACACGAGTCGTTACCATACACGACGCCGCTGAAAAACTCGGTCGAAAAAAAAGCATTTCGCCAAATGTATCGGCGATCAGATGTTCGATCCGATAATGTTCCGCACACTCTCAACATAAATCTGATATAGAATGAAAACGCAAAAAAAAGATTTTATAAACGCTCTTTTGTAATCTGACACGAATCAAGATACTGTGGACGTTATATAAAAGTGTAGAGTCGCTTTGACAAAAAAAAAACGATGCTATTGAAAGGGGAGAAATTGATTATTTTTGTCGCGCGGCAACACTTTTAATGTGGCATCACTGATCGCATCTTGAACGATTCAAATAAATGACAGTTTATTACCGTCACATAATAAAATGATTAAAATAACTGAACGACTCATAAACACTGACGTTTGCATTAAATTTGATTTAATATCATAATATTACTCTATGTATTTATTGACAAAACAGTAAATGGATCGAAGCGAAAGAAAATAACTAGTCATATTAATATTAATTATAAGCCGTAGAGCGGCGTTACTGTATATTTTTTCAGCAACTTCTATGCTTCAGAATGTCATCGGTATTTATTGCTAATTATACAGATGGTTCGGAATACTGATGCCGAAACATCCTGTATTATATATTAACAGTAAATAAAAAAGCGATCGTTTTATACAGGGAGAGATGCACATATATCTGACCGAGAAGAAAAAGCACGTTGAGTGCATAATCGAGTCCCGTTCTCTTTCATTTTTTTTATTGGTCAACCATGTCTGAATCAATTGAACGCATCTACTTTAAAAGTATAAATGACACAAGATGCAAGAGATGCCTCTGGAATGATAAGGAGAAGCTGGTCTTGCCACAGTTATCGTTATTTGTGTACAGTTACACAATCCATTCGAGATGACTGGATGACAGAAGCGCGCGTGAATCATATCAGATGGTATGGATGACAGGGAATGTGTCATTATGATCATTATTCGGTGTCGAAAGTGAATCGTGAAATAGAAAGTCGACGACTCTAGACAATGGGCGTCAAGGTCGATTTTAAAGATTGTGGTGAAAACGAAAGAGTGTGAAATCGCTTAATTTCCTAGAATATTTAACAATAGTAAAGTTGTAGAGAGTTCACGGGCATATTAATCATTTTATCTATATATATATTTATAAGATATATTATCGATATGTAATATATTTCAATATGATATGTATGTATAATATACGATACGATAGTATGAATAATTCAAATTTCTAAGAAAAACAAAAATCAGATCTCTGAATTCATATGATTCATAATATATGTACATAGATATATCCAAACCTCTTTTTATGCGTTTTATAGAAAATCAGATACAAAAAAAAGATTTTTTTACTGTAATAAATAAAATCATCAAGAAATCTAAAAAAATTTAGAGATTTTTTTCTTTTTGGAATGGGTCATTACTTTTTAATAATACATCTAATTTACGAGAAAGAAACGAGTGAGAGTTTACTTGAAAACGTATGTTATATGAGACCTTAACCCAGTATAAAAAGGGAAGGGCTAGGTTTCGAGGACATTTAAAAAATAAATAATATTACTGTTCTATATAATTAAACGTAAACGTTTTTTCGGTTGAATGAAATAATTTTCACTCCCTGAATCATTTTCATCGGTTGCATCTTCTGTCTTCTTTAAAAAGTCTGTAATTTTACTTAAAATCTCGTTGTGGATCTCCTAATATAGAGACAGACAATTTTGCAGCCAATTTTTGCCAATTTTCGTCATTTTTCGGCGAATGGGTTCAAAAAAAATGATTCAAAATGTTTTGAGTGTTGGAGCAAAACCGTATTCTGGATAGCGTCTTATAGGAGGGTTTCCTGTCTATAATATCTGTTATAATTGTTAACCCATCCGACATGCGGCTCGAAAACAACCGCGTCGCCCGAAGGGGGTCTATTTATAATGGAAAATAGACCTCAAGCATTTCAAGTTAAGATATTAATGAATTTTTTACCAATATCTTGAGATTTTTCTAAGAAAAAAAAATCTAATACTTAGGAGAGAAATTTTAGGATTTCTTTTGGATCAATTCTCAATTACAGTCAACCCTCTTATAGCGCTCTGTGCTATAGAGCAGCGTGTGCAGTAGTCCCTCCTTTAGCGCTTTCTTCTAGATCATTATTTTCTACTAAACGTTAATTTCTGAAAATATGTAACACATAGCCGCATGAAATAAAGGTCAATGCTCTTTGGTTGACAAAAAAATATAATACGCGCGTGTGAACAGACTAAAAATAGAAGGGCGGGTTTCTAAAACGTGTTTCCTATTTCGGTGCTATATAAGGGTTGACCTGTAAATTTAAATATATTTCTCATTTATGGCAAAACAGAAACATTAAAAATAAATCCTAGTTTTCAATACCATCTTGATCTATAGAATATTTTGACAAAAAAAATTACAAATTGTGATTATTAAAAAATATTTCAGTCATATTAGATTTTTTCAGAATTAAATAATGCACTACTACATATTCTTTACATTATTTAAATGTATTAACGCTGATTTACATCTGAAAATATATTTATATATGATTAATTTTGACAAGGTTATGTCCGTTATTTCTGCTTTTATTACCATCGGCAATATAATAGCACTATAATAATAATTGGGCATAGAATGGCGCGGTTCAAATGAACGCTTCACTGGGGATACATTGCACTAATGAACGACGTCAATATTCGTTTTATTGTTTAATTGCATTTTTATGCTTTTTTTATCATTCGTACTGTGCAAAAACGCTGCCGACAAACTACTGAATTTGGCACAATTTCAGGAAGCTTTCGGAAAACACGCTGAAGATACGTAATATAAAAACTGACCCGTTTACATACCGCATTGCCTACACGAGACGGCCCGAATTTAAATATGTATGTATGTGCAAACAATGGAAAAAAGGCTTCCATGGCATCCGACGGTTTCTCCAAAACCGCTGACGCGACCAATACGTGATATTCGTCCGCTATCGCTCGCACATCTCTCGATGGGTATCGATGAATTATTTATTGCGGGAATCGTGCGAGACCGATGCGCAAAATTTCTGCACACATAGACGGACACGTGAAATAAAATTATTTTGCACGCAGGCCCGCAACAATACTTTCGTCGGCCGAGTCGTCGTGCCGCGTTAAAAACACAAAGATTCCGCGCGGCTAACGAAGGGCTCGAGCAATGTTTTCGCAACGGAAAAAGAGCTCCATGGACTGAATTCCAATACCGACTACCACGATATAAATTGACATGATTGACATTTTTAAAGAAATAGTATTGAAGTCCAAGGAGCGGGCCCGGGTCATAATGTGTCAACGGGCGATCCGTTACTCTGTGTCAACGCGACGCAGAACAAACGAGTCGAACTGGTGCGTCTGGAGAACTCGATGACCCTATTCTTTTTTTATAATTTTTAATTTGAACACAGATTTATAATAGTGTATAAAATCGACAATACATGCATGGTTTGGTCAAAAATATGCGGATTTTTGACCAAACATTTGACAGAGTAGATTTTGAAACTCGAAAAATGCTGTTTATATTTTTTTTAGAACAAGAAAATGAAGCTTATTATTAGATAACAACAGGCTATTTGATTGAATTTTATTTAGTAAACAATAATTGAGATGTCTAGTAATATACAAATACAACTGATTGATTTAAAAGCAAATTCATTACTGAAAATGAGCTTTATTCAGATGAAAACGGTTCTGACATGATACATTTCGGGCGTTTATTACCTCGTGAACATTTCTCAGAACAGCAAATTTGCAAAAAAAAATATATATAACCCTTTCCACTCTGAAAACCATAACTGTTGGCCTAAGCGAGTGTGGTAGGCAGCTCTGAAGGCCACCAATTATGGCCCAAATACGGAATAAGTTTATGCGCCGATTTCAATGCGACCCAGGTAAATTTTACGAAATATTATTGCTTCTAAGTATCGAAAAGGGTTACAAAATGTGGAGTAACCCAACATTTTTTTATTTTTAAATTTATAGTTACGCGTAATTAATTCTCAGAAATAAGTTTGCATTTATCGATATTTTTCATATGCCAATATTTTTGTAGCAGTCAGTCAATTTCTTCATATCGGAAAGTTGTCCGAAGCTGTGTACTGTGACCGTATTTTTTGTATTGTGAAACTATTATTTTTTTAATTCCATTACATACACAATTATATAATAAACATAGTGAAACAGTCAAATCAGTGAAATAGTGTTTATGATTAATTAATAAACTAAGGAAAATGTTAAAAATAATGTAACGTTTGTTTTCAAATTCAATGATACTTTTGACAATGATTATTTCGATATTAGTGATG
>JAGXCT010034839.1:0-26536 GCA_022495035.1 Philopotamus ludificatus
AAGGTCAATGATTATTTAAAATACTTATTCTTTAGACTTTTTTAGACAAATACAAGTTTGTTACATGTAGGATTTATAATATAAAAGTTATTCGAGGAAAATAAAAAAAAAAATGGGATCCACGGCTAGGTTAAATTATATTTCAATTCACAAGTGATATTTCTTACAAGGTACATAGTATAGTTTAGAGCAGGTCTGGGCAAACTTTTCAGCTGAAAGGCCGCACTTACAATTTTAAAAGTACGACAGGCCGGCCACAGATAAAAATCTTTTTCTTTATAAACTTTATTTATTATCATGACCAAAAAAAAAAATGATCAAAAAGACATATTTTCTATTTCGTAATAATTCTATGAGACGAATGAAACTGTTTCACATCTTTAAATATTTAAATTAAATTTATTCAGGCTCTTTAAATTCATATTTTTTTTGTGGCACCGAAATATTTATATTCAATGTTACTTTTCATTTCATTTTATATTAAAGAGGAGCTAAAAGGAATATATAATAAATGGAAATACGAATAGGTTCGTTCGTGAAAAATCGAACAAACAATTTTTTAATAAAATAGTATAATTATATAACTGCTGCTTTGATTTAATTACATATTTACTTGGTTTTTTATTGAATGTAGCGCGTAAATCGAGGGATCGCCTTATTAGCTTCGATTAAATGCACATTTTAAAATATTTAATCTCCAATTAATTTAATATGAAACCGTCCTCTTTTCCATCGTACTTTCCCTCTCTGACCCATTTGGATTTTTATAACCCCAAATTTTACCCCTTTACTATTATTTTTTATTAAGGATACCAGCCACGATTAATTTAGGCACGGATAATTAAGCTTTTATTTTTTTATCCGGATTGTAGGCAACTTTATGTCTTGATTTGATTTGGTTGCGGTTTGAATCGATTCTTTTAATTCTATGGTGGATGCTAATGCCTCGTCCATTTCTGTCATTATGTTCCAGTAATTTTCTTCTGTTTCGTCGTATTTTTCCTCGACGAAATGTTTAAAACTGGCTCAATCCTCAATATTTGTTAAGGAAATTATTTGAGAGTGGTTTTCCTTGTATGTCTTCCAATAACTGTCAATTGTTTCTGTTTTGAATAGACGCCATTGTTGTTTTTATTTTGGCGAGTTTTTTAAAGTTTACTCCCACTCTTATTATACTTAGTTCCATTTCCGCTTGGCTGAACAGTAACGCTTCCATTTTGGTCAAAGAATCCGATACTGGCTATGGTTGTCCAAACACTTGTAGACCGAGTCAATACTGTCCGCGACTGTTAAAACACCTTGCAGACCGGGCCAAATACTGACCACGACCGCCACAATACTTTGCAGACCGGGCCAAACACTGACCATGACCGCCACAACACTTTGCAGACTGGGCCAAACACTGACCATGACCGCCACAACACTTTGCAGACTGGGTCAAACACTGACCACCACCGCCACAATACTTTGCAGACCGGGCCAACCATTGACCATGACCGCCACAACACTTTTCAGACCGGTCAAAAATCCTTGATCAAGTCTGCCAAAACACTTGTATCCGGCTCGAAGGACCACTTTGAACCGGACACTTAATAAAACCTCTACTGCAGTTTGATACACTTTATTGATTATAATCCCCAAAATATAAAGTGGAGTAAAAGTTGTTACTGAAGATCCCAAATCCTTTTATACACTTATGTGCGACATACATTATTTAGTTACTTAGGTACCTGGCGCCATCTATTAACGCTTATTTCTTGACATATATAATATTTAAATACAGTTCTTCATTTAATTACAATTCTTTTTCTCGGCGGAGAAAATTGAAACCATTGTTGATTAATCGAACGGAACCTCCTCGTGCTATGAAAGGTTATTCTAAAAACAATTGGCCAGTTTTTATGCGAAATAATTGCAAAGCATCATGGCACAAAATTTATTTATGGACTGGTTTAGAACTTGTCTCTGCCTAGCAATAAAAAAATATTGCGAGGATATTGAAGTTGAACTCTTCTGATGTTGGACAAATCGTCTGGACGTCTTCGGGAACTTGAGACACTGTGCACTGATTTTCCCATTGAAGTGATATTTTTACCTCAAAATACCACTTCTATCTTACGACCTATGGATCAAGAAACAATAGGAGCCATCAAAGCATTATATCATTGAATAAATTTGTCTAATAGCCATATCCGGAGGCATCGATGGTGTTGATGTTGTAGATCATAGGTTTCCAAAGTGAGCCACCTGGCCCCCCGGGGGGCCTCGGAGGAAGCTGGGCGGGTAATACTGGCCCTGTGTGGAGTAGGGGAGCCCTGGGAAGCAAACATGGGGTCATGAGGTGCTAATATTTTCGTGATTTGTTATATAAACGCAGTTTAGGACGTGAAGAATTTTATCAATTCGAAATTTTCGAAAAATGTGATGACATTTTGATCTATTGTCAACATTTGGAGACACTCCATATCGATTTAAGGATATCCCTACAATGAAGATTCTCGATTGGATATTAGATCCATTCTTAAGTACCCAAGAATCGGAATTGCACATAGAAGAGGAATTGATTGAAATATCGAGCAACAGTGAGTTGAAAATTAAATTCAAACACGGATACCAAGAGTTCTGGTTACAAAAGCAGATGCCCACACTTTATCTTGGACTATGGGCTGTGGTTTGAAAATTTTTGATTGCATCCCCGTCATCATACTCGGTAGAATGTGGATTTAGTGCAGTAGCAAGTCTTTTAACTAAAAAAAGAAACCGACTGCAAATAGTTGACCGCGGAGATTTGCGGATGCTGCTGACAAAAATACGACAAATATAGAAAATTTAATGGGAAAACAACAGGCTCATCTTTCGCAATTAGAAATTAATTTAATTTTACATCTCTCTGATATTATTCAAGGGCCTTTTGTAATTTTGTGTCTAAAAAGGGGGCCATGGGTCAAATAAGTTTGGGAGCCTAGGATGTAGATGATACTCAGACTTACCCTTAACCAACGAAGAGCTGCAGGAAATGGACTACCATTGAAAAACTACCATCGAGTAGTTTTTTTTTTATGAAACCGCGGCGTATTTAGCAGAAGCGGCAAATCCCCCAAGGGATTTAGTCTCATTAGTTTAAGTAGCTTTATTGCTGTTTAATTATTTATTTTCTTTTGCATGTAGCCGGGGGAGGCTGCGGCGAAATTAAGCCACTTTTTATCACAATTCAAACAGCACGATCCGCCATTAGAAATTATTTGCGGAACTTTAATGTAACACATCAGGGCTGAGGTCCTCCCATTAGGCGCGTACAGCATCGCCCCCATTACTTCCGAGTGCGTACTCCACCCGAATGCTTCCCGATTGTTCTACAATTTCTGGAATGATCGCACAATGGAATTTCGTCATTATAATTTAATGAAACGAAGGCATGGCACCGCGGCTATATTTTATAGGCGAGATCCTGACGGAGCCTTTTAGCAAAGGCGAAAACTGTTTTGGCACACGAACGTCTGCAGGAGGAGGAAATCGCACTGAAAATATTTCCAGAGGCTTTCGCCTCTCCCACTAAAAGCTTCAAGAGGGTGAAATGTGTTTATTTTTATTGAAACGAAATAGGGTTCGTGTGTAGTACGAGCCGGTCGTAATACGTCGCCCCCCGTTGTTACGTCATTACGCCATTGTGGAAGATGAAAAAAAAAACTAAATGTAAACCAAAGATTCGGCATTTGATTCTGAATCCGATTTTCGCGGAGAATATTTTTTTTTCTATTAAAAAAATATTAATCAGTTACGTTCGAGCTTTGATATATATTTTTTTTTCTTCAATCCGGTGTAATCGACTTCAAAGCCCGCCGTATTTATTATTTGTAATAGAAAATTGCTTTTCGTACGACTTATTTCAGTGAATATTTGCTCGCAAACATGAAATTTCAGCTTTCTGCAAAATTGCAACCACTTTGACATGCCATTTGTTCGCAAACACAAACTTATTTAAAATCAGATATTGCTCTCGAACAAAGAATAATATTTAACGATGCTTCGTAAATAACTTTCGAGCGGAAACTACAATCGCAGTTGAAAATGTAGCGAGAGAAAAAAACTGTAAAGTGTGCCATTAATCATTTTGATTTTGCAGCGTTCTTTGTTTCAGACAAGAAACATTATTCTCTCCTACTGTGTGTGTGCTTCAGAAATGGGAACACGCCAGCAAATGGTTTTCCGTTAATTGAAAAAAAAAACTCGCTTTGAAATGCACATAATAATGAAAATGCATGCAAATTGATTTTTCATGGAAAATTTTCGTGATAAAAAAGTCAAATAATTTTTATTAATCTGAAAATTAAATTCCCATTCAGAACCCATATATTATAAATTTATAATATGTTTGAAAAATCAACGTTAAGCTTTTTAAGTCTATTTTGTATCAAGTCGATCTGAAAAAAACTTTTTTTCAGTCTTTTTAAGTTTTAAAATCCAACTCCCTGATGATTTTCTGTATGATTCGTTATCATGTTGTAATAAACGTCTTTGGTTTTTTAACAGTTCGCCTTCAATCATTTAATTGAGCACTTCAGCCTTAACTGTTTTTCCAGATTTTAATAATCCATAAAGAATTATGCCCTAAATATCCCATCAAACAGAAAGAAGTATATTTTCAAGGTTTTCGAGATTGAAACTGGTACTTGATTGAGAGAAAATCATTGTTTTTTCTCTTTGGGTTATTGTTTGGCTCCCACTTTTCATTACCAGGAACAATCGTTCTCAGACGGATCGGTCTCATACCTAGACAAGAGTGATAAACAGATGGTTATCATTTGTTACAGGATTATTAAGAAAAATTTGTGCGGTACCCAAATTCATTGTCTATATTTATGCCGATTATTTACAAATGATCTAGTAACGTTGACCAGAGATAGTCAATATTTTGTGACAATTCCTATATGGTTTTGTGAGGACCGGATTTCTCTAATGAATTTAAAGTAGCATCATCGAGTTTTAAAAATCTTCCTGATATTAGTTTATCGTTTAATTTTCTACCTTCATTTTTCTATGACATTTTTATTAAGTTATAAGACGTCTCCATAAATTTTGCATATAGTCTCCGCACCTTTTTTGGCATCAATCCCTTATCGAATAAAAATTGCATAATAAATCGTAAATTAGGATCTTCTCAATCTCTGGTCTTGACATTTTTATTGAGGATAAAAATAATTAAAAAAAATTTTTTACCTGTTTACTCGACGACAATCGGTGACAATTTGAGGTAAAAACGCCACAACAAAAAAATGGCATTATAAATTAATATCAACTAATATTATTTTTATATTTTATTATTGATTTCCGAGATTTATATATTATCTTAAAACAGAATACATTAAAAAAAATAATTTTTATACACCGATCAAATTTTCTTAATATGGTCTTAAATTATTTGTTGTGTTGAATTGAGCTTTTTCGCAATCTCTGATGTTGTAAAAAAAATATAATTACTCTTTAATGGTTTTAAAAATATTGTCATTGATCAAAGATAGCCTCTCAGAGAATATCTACTAGTCAATAAAATAAAAATCTTCAGCCTAATTCATTTTACCATTGAGTGTATTTAAATGTAATCTTTATATTAATGAAACAGAAATTATCACTGTAATAGATTAAGCTTAGAAAGCTCTGCGAACTTTAAATGTTACATAATAAATAAATACTACACTAAATAAACTTAGTATATCTTTCACATCACTTTTTGAGATACCAAACTTTTTGTATTTGTCTAAAAAAGTATATAGAATAAATATTATAACTAATTATTGTCCTTTATTGTTTGCAATGTGAAAAAAAAATAGAAACCACCATATTTGCTTCTGTTGTCAGGGGCGCGATGTTTTTTCTAGCTCGCATTCGGTACGATGTGGCGAGTGTGAGTGAAACGTGCGAGTGACACGTGCTGCGAGAGCTCATTCTGCAGCGACACATTGACGAGAGCGTTGCCATTTATGCGTTATATTGATTAGTTAAAACATTAAAAAAATATCGATTAATTTAAAAAGCATATCATGAATAACTATTTTTATTCTTAGAATAATCCATTTTTTTTTAAAAAAGTCAAGATATTGATGAAGAATTCATCGATATCTTGGCTTGAAGTGCTTGGGGTCAATTTACATTATAAATGGACCTCCTTCGGACGAGTTTTAGGACGTTTTTTTATATCGCTGAAATTTGAGGCAGAGTGTCTATGATAATTATTAAAAAATGCTATATAATCCATTAAAAACTAGCCATATAATCATTTGAGATATATTTTAATCCTTATACCTTGTTTAAATAAGGTTTTCTGATTTATGAACCGATTTTAAGCTTTGAAAATAGTCCGTAAAGACTAAATAAAAATAAATGCGATAGTTTTAGCTCAATATCAAAAATAGCTTACATTTGATTTTGACATATTTAACTATGTATAGTATGTAAAATTAACGTTATAAAAAATTATAATATCACTCAAATTTTACGATTGTTCCCACTGTGCTCTGTCGTTGATTAACGCCATTTAACATATACATTTAATCGCGCGTCTTGGCCATAACAACGACATTTAACGGCATGTACATCGCAATAAAAATAAATTCCCCGTAATAATTCACCGAATTAATTTGTTTCACGTATTTTTTTGCCGTATTAAAATACCACTGTTTTTTTTTAATACTTTACGTTTATATAATTAACAGGATGAATAATAATGTTTGCGGGCCCACGAACACCTGAAACCTCAGGACTTAACGACCCAGATATACGCTTCGGGGGATATATGAAAATTTATGAAAATTTTAGCAGGCCCGAATTTAATTTCGAACCGAGTGCGTTTTTATTATACGCGGATATCGTGTTGCAATGCAATAACAATAAGTGAAGCCTTTGATGATTATGTTATTTTCTTGGGTCGTAATTTTTTTTCTTGACACGCGATTAAATCTAACGACGCTATTTATACTGTGATTAAATTTCAGAGTTATGTGCAGCTGTAGTTTTTGACATGTATTCGCTTGACATAGAGTTGTATGGGGATTGGGAACGGAGTTAAGCTGCTTGTCTTTCTGTTGCGCGAGAATCTGCGAGCGAGTTGACAGTCGGATTAAGATTTACAGATTGAATTTCTGTACATGCAAGTAGTTTACAGAAACACATATACGTATGTCCGCACAGGATATTATTTATTTATTTATTACGTTATTTATTTATTTATCGTAAAAACAATAAAAATATTGTTAACCCTGTAAACATAGTGCTTGTCTGATATCTTCTTCGTTTTTGAATTTTTTGCCCTGAAAAAAAATTGTAAAGACAGAAACAAGATGCGACAGAATTTCCCAGCCTAGTTCTGCGAGTTTCTGACTAGTCTCTAAAACTGTATGTGACCTAGCATTGTCATAAAGCAGTATGATGTCCTTCCTATTGAACATCGCCGGCCTCTTTTCTTGGAGTGCTGATTTTAAATTATCCAATTGCTGAAAGTACCTCTCCGAATTTAGCTTTTCGTTCGGTTTCAACAGTTCAAAATGTATTGGTCCTCGAATGTCCCGCCATATACACAACATTCACTTATTCAGGCTCAACTTCAGCTTAGAGGTGGAGGGGGCAAGTTTTCCGGATTCACAATATGCTCTTTTCCTTACAATATTTTCATAGGCAATCCATATTCATCCCCAGTTATCATCCGGTCCAAGAAGGGTTCGATTTTGTTTCGTGCAAGCAGATATGTGCATATGATGACTCGATCATTCAAATTCTTTTTACTTAACTTATGTGGCACCCATCTCGAATATGTCCACACCCATCCAAATTTCCGGTTTATTGAGCTAAATCAGGCCTTTCTGCAATCTCCGATGTTGTCAAAAAAGGATTTTACTCTAACATGATATTGACAGAACTTACCGGTAAACCTATTATATCTACATAGTCGGCCAAGTGCTTTAGTAGAGTAATGACTCTGGCTACCGGAGAGTTTCCGAGAGCACCTGTCCTCACATTTGACGTGGTTTATGTATTGGGCCAAACAACAGGCTTTTCGTATACATACGTAGCATACGTAGCACCTTAGTCATACGAGTGCTATACGATGCATTGGTTCGGAGCTTGCTCGAAACCAGTTCCATTATATGGGCGTCTTATGACGCCTCGAATTCCCTCAGATTAGAGAAAATACAAAAGAAATTTCTGAGGTTTGAAAAGGAGGATTTTTGAGGAGAAGAGAGTTTGGATTCAACCCAAGTATATACCCCAGTGCATGGGTACAGGGCTGCCTGGGGTATGTATCCCTCAAAAAAAGAAGGTCGATTTACTTGGCAAAGCACTTCTTCAAGCTGTTGGTTGGCGCAGTACATAACCCCCTTGTACTGTGCGATTTGCCCTTATGGGCGCCACCCGACTACCATCGAGCTCGTTCGCGTGTGCTTTTTCTGCCGCCAAATGCGAGGACAGGTGCTCTCAAGGACTCTCCGGTAACCAGAGCTATTACTCTACTTAACCACTTGGCCGAGAATATGTGGATTTATTTGATGTGAAATATCACCATTTCGTTGATCTTTTTTATGAGATTTTATAATTTCATATAACGGACCAACTAATGACGGTTTTTGTTTTTTCTTTTTAACATAAAGTACTTTTTTATTGTACAATTGTCCCTGTATATTTACACATTATTTTCTTTATTTCAATATTTTTTTTATTTTTTATTTTTGTTGTTTATGTTACCTTTATATATTGCTGCTCTTTATTTTATTTTATATCTTAAATTATGTATATTTTTTTTCTCACTATACTATTTATGTTTTTATGCGTGATTGGCGACCTGGGTTATTCTGTAATGCCAATCACGCATTGTTTTTAAAATAAAATAAATAAATAAATAAACAGCTTGAAGAAGTGAAGAAGAAAAAAAATATTACATTTTACTTAAATTGCATCTCAATTGATGAATTATTTAATCATAATTTTCAATTCAATGCTACTTCTGGTTTTAATAAAACAGTTTTTAACATTTTCAATAAGATTCGAGACCAAACTCTAAGATGGCCATGGAATTTAATAAAACTAATAGAATTAAAATATATTCCAATTAAATTGATTCAATTACATGATAGAATAATGAAAAAAATAATATAAAGATTAAAAAAATATTTGAAACACCTCGATAATGAAGATTTTTCATTATAATAAGTATTGCTTTTAATGTCAAGTATTCGAAAAATTATGAAAACTCCTCTAATATGGATTTTGGAATGCAAATAGGATTGCCTATTTTATGATTCTTGTACATTTTAGTTAGACCAGGATACTAACCGATAGAAAATTCACCCCTGGGGGTGAGTTTTAGAGTTTCATGGGGTTATTCTCTGAATGGCTAAATTATTGATTAAACACTGTCTTCTCAAAATGTTGGAATTGTGTTGGGAAATGGATTGGAGAATAAACTTGCAACAGTTTCTCTACCGAACAATGTTTTTACTGTCGGAGGAACAGACTTGAACTCTTGCACAACATGATCCTTGATGTCATTTGACAAGTCTGCAGCATTAGGTTTATTTTCTATTTTTGAGATTTATCTTGTTATTCTCTTAAAATAAACTACAATAGCCTCATATATCATTTTTTTTTTAAATTATTAGGTTGAGAAAAAATCGGGTTTAAAATCAAAGGAATTTGTTGTATGATTGATCGTCAGGCACAGGCTTTAAAAACCCTGACAGTTATTTTTCTTTTCTATTCTCTTCGAGACCTTCTTTTCTGAAGGTTTGCGCTGGGGTATGAATTTGGGTAGAATCCAAACTATTTTCTCTAATCTGAGGGAATTCGAGGCATCATAAGGCGCCCTATAATGGAACCTGATTCGAGCAAGCTGCGAACCAATGTATCGTATAGCACTCGTATAACTAAGATGCTATGTATCAAGACAAAGCCCAACATTCTCGATGATCTCATCATACACATGTCCGATACATGTAAACTAAATTTTAACTTGGAAGTATAACATTATTATAATAATTTTATATAAAAATAAATGATAATGCGCAAAGCTTTGAATTTGCTTTATTTTATCGAATTTCCAATACTGTTTTAATGGAATCTGCGGATAAAAAAAATTAAATGTTCGGAAATTATTCCGGTAGTCCCTTTGTCAGCAAACCCAAAATACTATCTGAGGACCGCACGGGAGCGTGTCGTGCAGAATATTGAGAGGATCAATTATCCTCCGCTTCATTTTGGATAGATTTTCATCATTTCCCCGCCACCATTGTGAAAGAAAACTCGGTAACGATTTTCCTCGAATTCTTCCCTTTTTTTAATGAACGTTTCCCTGGCCGGAATAATGCGGCTCTGAATCAATATTTAACTGTGCGAGATGAAAATATTCGGCTGCAAATTGGCCGGACGAAAATGCTAAAACCTTTTAATTTTATTAGCCCGAATTGTACATTGTGTGTGTGTGTTTTCTACTATGTTAATATTAGATTATCAAATGGAAAACTATGTCTTAATGGGAAAAGTTTAATTCGCAGAGGTGACTGTCTCGGCGTTGCTCTACATAATGATGTGGATGCTGAGTGCTACTCTGAAAAATAAACTAAAATACGTATAAACATACAATGTAGACGTGTATACTAACGTTTATTTTTAATTAAAATTTAATAAAATAAAGGATTTTTTATTAATGAAAAACGCATATTTTTGTGAAAATGATTTACATTTTTTTTATTTAAAATTAAAATATATAGTAATTATTTATTTTTATTATTAATTTATACCATAAATATAGAGCCATACTTAAACCTACTTATGTCAAATACAACTGCTATCACATACACTCGTGGTAAATTGATTTCACGCTTTTAGAAATAATCGACAATACCGTATTTTCGATCCACAATCATAAACAGAATATTTTTTTATTCATCTGGAAAAGTCAAACGATTCTAATTTTCAATATTTCTAATTTAATTATAAAAACATTAAATTATATAACGAACTTTCGGCTTTATTGGACACTTTTTACGCCTTTCTCTCCTGATTTTTCTGTATTTTTCAGTTTTAAAATTAAACTTGCTCATGTTTTTGGAATAACTTAACGCTCCTAAATCGATTTTTCATTGAAAGCTATTTTTTTTTAATTATGAAAATAGCTCACTTCTTTCTGTTTTCTTATTATTTCTTTCATCTGTTTTTGCGCGGTTTTGATCTCATACGACTTTTAAAACCAAGTTTTAAAAAAAAAATGAAAATATAGATAATCTATGGAAAAAACTTTAATTATCTGAAATGACTGAATACACAAAAAAATCTATCAATAGTATTACAATAACATACTAAGCTATAAAGATCTTAATCTATATTTAACCCATCGAAAATAATCGCATAGTCCAAAGGGGGTCTCTCAGAGACCCCAAGCATTTCAAGTCACAATATTGGTAAATTCTTTATTAAATCATATTAAAAATGGATTATCCTAAGAATAAAAAAGATTGAGCCCTCATTGGACGTGTTAATCGCCCTCGGCACATCGTACCGGATGCGAGCGAGAAAAAAACATCGCGCGTGGCAACAACTATGAACAAATATTGATTTAAGGATATACAAACGTCAATGTCAATGTTTTTTTTATTCTGATATTTTAATAAGTTTATTCAAAAAAATATAAACTTGGGGTCTTCCATAGCTTAGCCGTTCCGATGGGGTATCGGCAAGGCTAAGTGCCGATAAAATGAATCCCAAGTATATCTGGAGTAAAATTAAATATTTGCGAAGTATTAAAGGACAGCTAGAAGGGTTTAAAAAATATAATCTCTTTAAAATCTCAAAATAAAGGACGAACTTGTGATGTGAAAGTAACGATTCAAATTTGAACAAAAAGCGAATACTTGAATTATACTTGAAAAAAATACCTAGAAGGACTTGAAGGTACGACATATGGTGAAGGGTATAAACGTGGCTTGAGAAGGCTTGGTGATGACATACATTTTTAAAGAATGATTTTATAACTGTTTTTTTCCAAAAAAAAATTAAATTTATTATGCTTTTGGATAGCTCCTTGTCTTTTTTACGCGGTTTTTTCATTGAGTTTATATATTATATTGGATGAGAATCGAGAAATTGGTGTGTAACAATTTTTGTTACGATGCGTGAAATCAATTCGCTACGGGTGTATATTTTAGAATAAATACAATGAGGTGAGACAATTTTGAGCACGATTTTTATGATCTCTTCTTCTTTGTCTTAAAAATATTCTCCAGAAATAATATTATTTTCATCAATTTCTGGATTTCTGCGTAGGCGAGTAATATTTATTTTAAATCAAAGCTTTAAATCTAATCTCAGATAATTAAAATAAATTATTTTTCAAAAGGAAATTTTAATCAGATTGTTTGAATTTATTAAGATTAAAAATTTGTTTATCTCAGTAGATAACTCATGTATTCAGATCACCGTGTTCATATTCATATTCACAAAATCCATTATCCAAACAAATTTTGCACTAGCATAGGGGTCTTTCAGATTCTCAAGTTTTGCAGGCAGGGGAGCGTGTCTGCGTTTTGGCAACGCGAACAATCTTCAGATTATCCTCCATTATCCATTCCACCGGGGTCCCTCCATTCAACCGGCTAAATATACCTGACTATCATACCTGTGCGAATAGTTTGCGAAGTGGCGTGGAGCACAGAAATAATTCACAAAACGATTCTGAATTATTTCATGGAAAACTTTGCCCCAATTTACGGGAATTCATCTCGTGTGTTGAAATTGATGAGGTCGCTATATATGTGTCGAACAGACAGCGATCGTTTGTTCCGACACCACGATTTGCTACACATCCTATTTTTGGATATCCAGTATATCCTTTGAGACGCGCCCGGATTTCCTCTATCGACATTTTTTTTAAAAGTCCTTGAAAAAAAATATATATAAGTCTATATAGAAACGGTAAATGAAAGTGCTTTTTCTGTGTATTTCTCTGAGATGGATAGAATCAAAATATATTGGATACAATCTAATCATTTCAATAAATTGATATCTCGGCGTATGGCATTATTAACCCTTTCAGTGCGACGCGCATGACGTTCATGCGCAAACGAGTCGTGCCCATGGCGTTCATGCGGGAGATACTTCTCGAACCTAAACTTGTCAAGTGATTGTGTTTATTTTAAAAATCAGCTCATAAATATAGCTAACAATAAATTTACAACATATCGCAAGAAAATTATAGGAAACTGAATATTCAAATATTGTTATTTTTTTGAAAATAGTGATAAAATTATATATTTCAATTGTACCTGAGTATACATATATACTGCATAAAATGAATCTATCTTTTGTTTATGGATGCAGAATAACTTGTATTATTAGAAAAAAAATCCAAAACTGGCACATCACAAAACTTTGAGATATTTTAAGGATTTACTTGATAATAATAATTCGATATATTAGAGTAAAAAAATAATGATAAAATTTAACGCTCTTCTCAGAAAGGTTGCCCAGCCACGACGAGTGGCGCGTGGCACATTGAGCATGACTCACGCGCACGTGTGAATCGGCGAGTCTCAGCCGGTCTCTGTTTGAGCATTTCGCTCATTTGTTCGATTTATTATTACGAAAATAAAGTGAATCGAGTTATTTTTTTTAATTGAGATGGATGAACATATCCTATTTTACGCGATCTCGTATGGGAAAATGGTGTATTAGCCGAAACGGTACATATACAAAATCCACCTCGCCCGAAAAATAGTTTGGTAAAATGCAGTGGCACAGATGGAACGATTCGTTCTCAGACCCTCGGCATCGAAACAGTAATCTAAATAAATACAGTGAAAACTCATAACGTCAAGAGATAGTTTCCCGTTATATGGGGAGAAGTTTTGATTATAGGGGTTAAGGTTTTTTGTGAATTTTATTTTTTTGATTTGAAGGAAATTGAAGTAAATCAAACATTTTAATTTTTATTTTTGGATGTTTGTTTCCAGCGTAAATGACTTAGAAGAGCTGGCACGATAGGTATACTTTCATGTTTCGCTGACGTAATCTTCCCACAACTTGCGGACAGGGACGATCATCGCGACATTTTATTAGTTAATTTTATAAAATTATAAAATATTTTTATGAAAATTCTAATTAGCGTTTTAAAAAATGTACGTTATAGGAAAAAACTGCCGCAAACGTTATAGGAATGTACGCTATAGGGGGTTCTACTGTATAACATTTTGTTTTCAGCGAGTTAATACCACGCATTTTTTCATTATTCAAATTATTCCATTCGGAATATTCCGGCGGAAGTTGTTCGCTGAAAATGTCTTCAATTAATTAAGGCTTTCGAAGTTTGGCCGCAGCGCACCCGAACCGTGAGATCTTCGCGAATAGTTGACGTGCCCCCTGCTTCCCGGCAATATATTAGATTACAAAGTTTTTTCCCCACTGCGTTTAAATACTCGAGTTCATCCGGGGCGATCCCGGATACATTCCGACAATTGAAAAGGGCCCCTCCCTCCGGTGATAATCTGCAAAATCCTCGCGCACCAGATTAACAAAGCGATCCGGTGCGTGCGATCCTTAAAACCGGAAATGAACGCGACACACGTGACCCCGCGGCCGGATGTGCTACCGCGCGAATGCTTCAGGTAGTCATTAGGCCGCTTAGGGCCGTGCAGACTCCTGGCACCTGTGCTAAAAATTAAATTGCGTCCTAATGATAACTGGGCCGGTAACGACCCCTTGCACTAATACCGGCACCCCCTCCGTGCGGGATTGTACCGGTGTTATTCCTAATTACCGTATACATGATATGTGCATTTGTATTTGTATCGTAGATGCTCTTTTATGGCCTAGTTTATTAGTGTTATGGCCGAAGACCGCAAAAATAATAATGCAGAGACATGAAAATAAAATTATTCCCAGTATTAATGGTCGTATTATCTGGCACCATACAGTTTTAATACAGAATAAAATTTATTTATGATATGATTAAATTATACACGAGTCAATTCCGCAAGTACTACAGTTTCACCAAATATTAGGAGAACCAGAGAAAAAATATTCTTTTATTATAAACATAATTTCCATCATTATTACATTAAACTTTTTTCAATCTTGCTTAGCGTTTTCCAAATATTTTTTTTAAGAAACTTTTCGGTTTTAAATCCGAAATACTTGTTCAAGTGGTTTTCAACTTTTTCTTTCAACAGTAAAAATATTTTTCTCTCATTTTAATTGCGTAACCAGTAAACTCCACAGCCAAAAAAAAATTATGAAAAATATTACGGAGATTTTAATTGATTTCAATCGAATTTAAGAATGTTTAATGAATTAATATTTAATATTCTTTAAATTTTTAAGCACCTAAACTTCGGGCGCCTATGTGCGCCGCAAAATCTGGGGATATGGACGGCGCTCCCCTAAAAAGTCAAAATAATGAATATTATAAATAATCATTGTGCTTCATTGTCTTCAATTTCGAAAAAAAATGTTGCTACCGCTCGATGCTTTTTCTCGCTCGCATCCGGTATAAGTGGCGGGTCATCACCGAGTGCGTTGTCATTTACGCGTCATATTGAATAATTAAAAAATGCAAAATTTGTATTCTTAGAATAATCCATTTTTGCACACCAATTTCTCGAAAACCGCCAAAAAAAACACGGAGCCATCCAAAAGCATAAGAAATTAAAATGTTTTTTTTTCTGGAAAAACACATATAAAACCATTCTTTAAAAATTGATGTCATCATCTAATCCTTCTGAAGCCACGTTTATACCCTTCACCATCTGTGGTACTTTCAAGTCCTGCTAGGTATATTCTTCCAGTAATATTTAAGTATTCGCTATTCGCTTAGAGGCAAGTTCATCCTTTATTTTAAGATTTTAAAGAGATTGCCTTTTTTAAACCCTTCTAGCTGTCCTTTAATACTCCGCAAATATTGAATTTTGCTCCAGATATACTTGGGATTTATTTTAGCCGTGCCGATGGGGTCAGATCACTATTAGAATAAAAAAGAATTGAAATTGACGTTTTTATATTCATAAATCAATATTTATTATTCACAGCTGTTGCCACGCGCAATATTTTTTCCTCGCTCGCATCCGGTACGAAGTGCCGAGTGCGAGTAAAACGTTCGATTGACACGTGCGGTAAGGGGTCACTCTGACTCTTTTGTATTCTTAGAATAATCCATTTTTAATAAAAATGTCAAGATATTGATGAAGAAATCATCAATTCATCAATATCTTGACTTGAAATGCTCTTGGTCCCTGAGAGTTCCACTTCGGATGACGCAGTTGTTTTTGAGCCACCGTGCGGACGAGTTATAGTGTGCTCCATGGACCTGAAGAGAAAGAACCACTCTAGCTTTTTGAGGGCGTGCATTATCGTGGCGAAGAATTATTCTCTTTCTAATAAAATAAATAGGTTGTTTGATTTTTACTGTCTTGTTTAGTCTTTTCAATTATTGACAGTAAACGTTTGCAGTAATTGTTTCAACCGGTTTTAATAATTCATAATAAATTATTCCTCTCACATCCCACCAAATGCACAAAAGAACCTTTTGGAGTACTATACCAGGGTTTGTGATCGGAACGGGAGTGTGATTTGGTGAAAGCCATTGCCTTTTTTAACTTATGTTATCATAAACGATCCATTTCTCATCTATAAATACAATTTAGTATAAAAGGGAAAGAATTCATTACCTTTATAACAAAGAATTGTGTGTATTTATCTGCATTTTTTTATTACATTCTGATAGTAAGTGCGATAGACTCGAACAGAGATCTCAATACATCATCTTCAAATTTAGAAGGCCATCCAGATTCAGGTGCATCTCTTAGATTTATATTTGCTGATTTGAACCTTTGAAACCTAAATTGACATCTACATACCGTCAACACTTTGCCTAATAGCTTTAGTGGTATTGCTGCCATTCAAGCCCTTGTCGAAAAAAGTGGCATACAATGTCCAATGCGTCTTTCGTCAATTTCTGGTTTTGACATTTTACTCTCAATAGTATTACTCATAAATAATGCTAAACAACAGCTCTACACAAAACAAAACTAACAGACATGCTTTCTTTACCGTCTCTTGACACAAACTGCACTCGAACATTAGGTTATAAAATGCGCGATTTCTTTCGGGTCCCCTTAATATAACGTAATGCAAAAAATCGTGCCGTATTTGGTCCAGTTTGTATTGTACAGATTATTCTTACCAGTCTTCGCAATAACCTTAAAATTATTTATTAATTATAGACTTATACTCCTTTATTAAAAAAATGGCGAATCTGCCGCCAGCGCCATATTTAAATTGGCCATAGGAAGCCTAAAATAAAGCCATAGGAAGCCTAAAGGATTAACAAGGTTTTAAGATTTTTTTTGAGATGAATACATGCCTCTCCATTGATGCATTAACTGAGGCACTTAGATCAACTCATTCAACTGTGTATCGGCATTTGTTAGCGATTGGGATAGTTTCGAAATGTTTCCAATGAATTCTGCACGAACTAACGTCGGCGAATCGCATGTAGCGTCTTAATACTTGAACATCCCATCCAACACGACTAAAAAATCGACCTTTCTCTAGTGCATTGTTACGAGGGACGAGAAGTGGATAATTTATGGCGCTAAGAAACGCAAAAGGCAATGGGCAAGTGAAAAACAAACCACAACAATGATGGATTGCATCCAGAAATGTGATGTTGTGTCTGTGGTGGGATATCAAGGGGATCGTTCATTTAAAATTATTTCCAAATGATGGAATGATTAATGTAGATGTTTATTGTCTACAATTAGAGAGATTAATGACGAAAAACTTCTAGAACTAGTCAGATTCCATTTAATGAAAAACATCATAAAAAATAATTAGAGCCTATGAATAGAGGTTACTATTTGCCATTGCTCCTGATTTTCATTTGCTTTCTGTTCTATAGTAGTTTTTGGACTTACAGATTATATTAAATACTCTTCTCTTCGTCTCTTGGCGGAATAATTTCTATAATAACGGAGTTCAAAAGCTGCTAACTAGATAATTAACTATGTATAATAAAGTCATAGAGACAATGTATAATTGAAGAAAAATATGTTGTTTTTTAATATTGCACCTAATAAACTAATATATAAAAAAAGAGGTCGTATTTTTAGCATTACTACATACTACAAATAAATAGGGTTTTTTCTGCACTTCAATTATTATTATTTATTTATTTGACTACAATGGATATGGAAAAGCGTCATTCATCATATAAATAATTGATAAAGATTAGATAAATCTTGTAAAGACTCTAAAGACGCAAAGGGAATGAGTCTCTTACACTAATATTCTCTCCAGTGTCAAACCACGACACTTGTGCGTAATACATTTACTTTTGTCTATTTTTAATTGATAGCTTGGTGTTGTAATTTTGTATCAACTAATAAAGGATGCAAGCAAGTTTTCCCCATTTAAAATAAAAATCTAGTTTATATAAACGACTCTCTATTTTTTTTCCAGTTATTTTTAAATTAAATATAATATTAACACATTTTTATATATTCTTTCCTGGTGTGGAATTGTTTCTCAATTTTTTGGAAAACAATTATCTCTCCTTTTATGAAAATTGGCTGGTTTGGAATTAAACTGATGATGTTTTATTGGACTGAAGAGATGGAAATTCGATGGAAAGTCTTTCTGATTTAAAAATATCTTATAAATCTATATTGCCTGATTTAAATTCCATACCGAAATTGGGATATATTAACTGTAACACTACAAATCTCATTAATAATTTAAGTAACCTTGGTGGCATTGAAATCATGATCCTAATAATTATTAAGCATCCGTTAAGCCATTTAATAATTGTATAATTTTATATCAAAAACGGCGATTACGGACTCAATTTTCAATCTTCTAAGCTCCAATTCCCAAATTCCTTAGCCTACTTGATTGATATTTCCTCGGTTTTTTCACCTAACGAAATTTTTTCACTGCCATATGGGATTCTAAGAAAAAAATCCTACTCGAATAACGTATCTTGAAATTCAATATTTTTTTTGCGATGATTGTATTTGGCGTAAAAATACATTTTATTAAATATAAAAAGCTTCTCCAGCCCACTACAGAGGCTTATAAATATATAGGAGTTATTAATAAAAATAGCTAAAACTTAATGTTAATAAATTAGCATGATATATATTTTCCATTTACTCTTATTTGATTTTTTAAGCCTTTTTTAAAATGTATTATTCGACTCGATAAAAAATATGTTTTAATTAAATAATTAACCTATTTAAATAGTACTCGGTAATATTTTTTTATCTGCTCTCCAACACGCCACTTGAACTTTGAGAGCAATTTGCGAAATATTTTTTTAAAAACGTGGAAAGCTTTTTAAGCTTATTGCATTATAAAAGAAATCGTGCATTTCATAGTGAACTAGCTTTAAATTATTTTTTTAATAAGGGTCGATGTGACTTGAGTACGAAAATGTGTATTATGAATTTTTCTACATATTCTTTATGCTAAAAAATATTTAATTATATTAGATAATAATGTCGATGATCACCCCTTTAAATACGTTAAAAAAAATACCTGACGTTCCAAATTGAAGACACACACCCCCCAGCTCCTTATTCAACAAGCGTCCTCTTTCATCCACCCCAGATGAAAATGTTCTTTCGCAGATTCGATCGGCGAAATTCGCGGCCGAAATATATTTAGGCACGAATCGAATCGCGCAATGGCCGCGAGCGGTATCGTCAAGATCCGGTTCGTTCAAATAATCACCTCCCGTTGACGAGATTCGTTAGTGGGTCTTCCCCTTCCGGTGTTTGTCGGGGTCGCTTCCTGTTTCCGCCTGCCATGAAAAAAAAGCTTCATGTTATTATTTACCGCCGAGAAGCGATATCGTTTGACACTCGTACGCGCCGATCTCTTACCAGGGCCTCCCCCTGCCACTTCCGCTTTATTTCGGCGCGTGACTCGAGTGCTGAACGATTCTTCAGCTTGATATTTTAACCCCCGGGGGTCCCAGGGGTTCAGGAATTTTAATATGAAGGGCGTATTAGATATTTGACGATATTTTTTTATGGATTCCAATTGAATTTTTTACATGTTTAATCCGTCAAATAAATATACTAAACAAATAATTCTTGAATATCGATACCTTATTGCTGACATCACCTATCGAAGATTACTAGAACTATTTATAAATAATTAATATATAATATAATGTCCTTAGATTTAAATTTTGATTTTAGGATCCGATTTTTTTTTAAATTTCAATAAATACTTTACTACTTTCTTTTCCTTGGGTCTTGAATTTCCCTATTTGGATAATTTTTTTGTTTATTTTTAACTCGTTCAGTATGTTTTCTTTGGAGAATATTAATTATAGGCAGTACAATTATTTAAGAGCTGCTCTTAAACTGAAGTCTACCACAGCCCAGAGAGACTGGTAGTATTCTGAAACCATCTTATTTTCACTAGGTGTCTGATGAATGTTAACAATGAAAGTAGTGCTTAACCCTTTCAGTGCGACGCGCATGACGTTCATGCGCAAACGAAACGTGCCCAGATTGTCACCCGCATAAACGCAGCTAACAATAAATTTACAACATATCACAAGAAAGGCATAGGAATCATGTAAAATATAAATATGAAACATAACCATTCAAATCGCGCGTGAAAAGACACAATATATTAAAGATTAAAAAAAAAGTTTTAAATATTATGTCATACTTTGTTCAAGTTTTTTAAGACTTCAAATATTAATATGATTTTGGGATCCATGAGACTTAATGTCTTAGACTTAGGGACATCCTAGACGGAGTTAATATTAAATAATGATTTAGAAGCGTTTGATTGATGGTCCTATTAATGAATAATGAAGATTCTATTGCCCGACTTTTTTATTCATTTATTTGACGATGGATGAATGCCCGACAGTAAACTATTGTAGTAAACTTGATAGTAGACCTTCATCAGACCCCTCCTAACTCTGGTCTTAATGTTGGGCTTTGACAAAACGAGATGAGGGACAACTAGATATTCAGGAGAGGAGGGTTCTGAGACGATTATTTAGAGCTGTATTCGACGACGGAGAATGGCGTATCTGAAGCAACGAGCGGCTGTACCGACTACACAATGGTATACCGGTCATAATTGTCGCCAGAGTGTCCAGATTCCGATGGGTCGGTCAGGTGTCAATGAAGCGGAACATCCAGCCACAGAAGAGGTTGATGGTTTACAAGCCTTCCTGTCCCCGGAGGAAAGGCAGACCAAAGCTGAAGGGGTTGGACTGTGTACAGAGGAAAACTTATCAGAAGATGGTGCGACATGGTGGCAGACCGGATAAAATGGAGAACAGTGTTGGATGAATCCTCTACAACGATGAACGATGATGACTAGTTTCTAGATACCGTTTAATATTTATTACATTGGACACTTCATTTGGAGAATGAAGTATACCCTTCTGCAAACCATCATTGAGAGGGAGATTAAAGGCAAAATATGATTGAAAACATTGTTCAGAAAAGGCCATAATAACTTGTAAAGCTTCGAAAGACGTATTATACATAAAAAAAAGGAAGACGTGAGCCTTGGTAGTGATTCTTGATAGCCTTAACCTCGATAGCAGTCAGTTATGCTAGCTGTTTATCGACTGAGGATGGATCACACTGTGACGTGTGCAGCTCCATCTTTCTGCGTTGCAATCTCCGGCAATAATAGCACTTATGGAAGTCCGTTACCTAGAGTATCTGCAAGAAAAGAATACCTTTAACAACTAGTAGACGGTCCTAAGTGACAGTGGTCTTGGTAGCGTATCAGTCCGTGAGGTGGTCGGCGATGTTAAGGCAGAATCTGCATTCAATGTGTCAGCAAACTGAGTGGTCAGCTCGTCCGTGAAAATAGTATCTATGTCTGAAAGGCGGAGTGGAGTGCAGGAGGATGTTCGTGCTCAAACTACTGAAGGTAGGGAGAAAGAGAGAGCTCTTGTCGGATAATTTCTGTCCAGTTAGATTGCGCTGATGATCAAGCTGGAGGGGATTACACCAGCGTGTTGACGCACAAAAGCGGCCGGCCGTCTATATGGTCAGAGTGTGCGGTGCACACAGGCGCCGGAAAATTAGGAGGGCCAAAAGTGAAAAATTTTAAAATTAAAAAATAATTTCTTAAAATCGACATTAAATAATTTATGTGATTGCCCGTAATTCGACTTGGCTGTAAAAAAATGCTAGATTTGAAGGATTTTGTCAAACTAATGCTTGTTGCATTATTTCTACTATACTAACAACACAGCTGTTAGTTTTAGTGCAGTTGTGTTAGATTATCCAGGTCACGTATTAATCGAAGAGTTTTCCTTTCCGTAAACTGTTCACGTTTTCATACAAACCACAAGTACAAATAATGTCAACTGCACGAGGAATGAAGAAAAATAACCCCCCCCCCCCAGCCGCCGAGTCGCCGTTTCTGCGTTTGCTTTTGACAGAAACGATTTAAAATTAAAATTATACAATTCAAATCGTAATTACATTTATATCCCCGTCTCTCCCCCCTTTATTGCTTTTTTCTTTATCCAACAATTGCGGATGGAAACAACCGCGGCGCGTACAAATGCGATGCTGTAAAATATGTCTTTAGCCGAATGGCTTTCGAAATTGTTGTCCAGGAAGATCGTTTTCTTTGTTGCGCCGGTGGGTTCGCTCGTTCGCACCAGTCGCGTTATTAACGAGATATACATTTAATTTAAAAGTTTGCAGATTTCGCTGTCGGATTTTTTTTTTTATATATAAATTATGCCGAAATATTTTTCTGTGTTTAAAATACAGGTGTATTCTTTTTCCGTGTGTGACTTTCGCGAATCTTTTTTCGCCCGAGATAAATTTCCGGTCTACTAATTTCCCCCATTCAGTACATGGCACATAATACCGCGGAGCAGTTCAGGAAAAAAAAAAGGAAAACGTGTACGTGTCTGATGGTGGTAGATTTATAACCGTAAACATTTCTTTTTATTGGATTGTCTGAAAAACTAGCCAATGATAATTTAGAAGCACATATGGAATAGATAAGTACTATTTTTATTACTTACTGCCATTTTTAATTTCAGTATATCTGTAAATAATGTAAATGTTGTCTATAAATCATTATATTTACAATATTAGTGACCTCTGTCTCTCTATTGATGCAAAAGATGATAGATACTGAGTGTAAACGCGCAAAATAGGTATAGATTATGTATATTTACTAATCAGAAACATCGAGGCATGAAATAAAGATATCCTTTGCGAGAAACCAAGACTTTAAAATATATATAGATGCATTTGAAGCATTTTTTTAACTGAAATTGCAACCAACTTCAGCATTGTTTTCAAATTAAACTTATATGAGCGTCTCTCGTTATTGTCCTTTCTAGGACCCATCTTAAGACGCGTTTTAGAAAACTTATCTAGACTGGTAGTACTTAATGACATTGAAGAAACTTGAAGGAACGTTTAAGATCTTCAACTAGATGGGTCGAAGCATGAAGTTACCAACGGTCTAGGAAAGCATTAAAGGTGTAGTACAATTTTCTTGCAATGCCACCAGACACGATGTAGGATTGAATATGCCTTTAATAATTTTCTGATTCTAAAGATAAAAGTTAGAGAATGAAAATAACAGCATTGGAAGCTATTTGTAGTTTAAACGTGAATAAGAAGTAAAGAGACTTATAGTCCTATAACAGTAAGCGATTGTTATGATTAAGTTCTTCAAACATTAAGACTTTCTCTTGTATGTCTCTTAATGACAGATTAACTTGTATCTGATTTTCAAGATATAACGTTCAAGATTCAATTCTGCAATTCAAGCAAAAAACGAAGATGAAAATATACGACAGAGAGGATCGGAACTTCGCATTGAGCTGAAGCCATTCTGGACTCCGTTTAAGATCCTTGTGCAGACGGAAGTCTCGACTATAGTCCTGCTCGTCGGTCGCACACTCTCAAGGAGAGAGGATCAGAGCTTCACCCTGAGCTGAAGCTATCCTAAACTCTGTTCAAGGCTTTTCAAAACGGAAGTCCTGACTGGAACCCTGCTCGTCGATAGGACACTCTCAGAGGGAGGGAATCAGAGCTTCAACTTGAGCTGAAGCCATCCTGGGCTATGTTCAAAAGTCGTATGCAGACGGAAGTCTCGACTGGTGCTCTGTTCATCGGTCGCACATTCTCAAGAAGTGAGAATCAGAGTTTCACCCTGAGCTGAAGCCATCCTGGACTCTGTTCAAGAGTATTATGCAGACGGAAGTCTCGACTGGTGCTCTGTTCATCGGTCGCACATTCTCAAGAAGTAGGATCAGAGTTTCACCCCTGAGCTGAAGCCATCTTGAATTCTGTTTAAGTCTTGTGCAGACGAAAGTCTCGACTGGAGCCCCGATCGTCGGTCGCACACTCTCAACGACGAAGTATCCGATTCATATAAACTGATCTACTGCTCTCGCTAAGTCAGCAATCCTGCACGTAATCGTACTTACGTCTCCGAATGCCATGCTCGCCATAAGACGACATCAGAGAAGCCGGCGCCAAGTCCTTTACATATTTTATATCTTCGGCCTCAGCAGACAACGCATCATCTCTTTGCGGTGAAGCGATAGCATTGCCGCCACCACTTCACCGCAAAAAACTGGACAAAACTCAAAACTTAATCTGCTTTAGACCAAGAAGCAACAAAAATGCATCCAGAAGACTTATGATGTTAGCTCAGACGTTATTAATTAATAAAGCGTGATCGTTTACATTTAACGTACGTTTTCCTCCTGTTTTCGAGTCTTCTCCTTCAGTATACTCGTATATTTATAGATTATCACTAAGTACGCTCTTATGGTATATGATTTTGACACAAAACTCTCAAAATACGGCGTAGTAAATGATTTTCCGCTCCCTTACATCCGTGTAACATATTGCTGGAGGTCTCTATCAGATCCACGGGCGCGCGAAGAGTGAGAGACACCCGGCGGAAGACAAAGTGTAAAGAGATAAGCGTGTTACAACTCTTCGCATGTCCTGATGCGTCACCACTATCGCATCCCATACAAAGTCAAACACGATCCCCCATTCTTCATCCCCGAAACGGGACACGGGTTCGCGACGTCTCATATTGTGTCCCAGGCGAACAGGCGCCTCCACACACCCCTCAGGTTAATTGTTGCGTAATACCTGATGCGCGTAAAACGAGTCACGACCTTCTTTGTGCGTCTTCGCAAGCCGGGGCTAATGTGCCGGCGCCTTTGTATTGTTTGGTGCGATATTAAATTTTGCTCGTCTCGCCTAAGCCCACGGCGGCGGAAAGCACTGAGGTCGTTTCCTTCGGCGGGGATTTGCCTTAAACTCTGGCCTTACTCTTTTATAAATCATTTCTCGGCACGAAATTTGTGAAAGGACGAGGGGGGTCTTAGGGACTTGGCGTTCTTGTATAACAAAAGTGGCTGTGTCGCCAGTTTGGCTAGAGAGTCGATTATCTAACAAACGTATTTTTCTTTAATTCGTATCGTAATATATTTCATTCTATCCCCCGGGTAATACCCATCACTTTTATTAAAATTATTCTATAAATTAATTTGTATAAATCAACAGGCAATGTTCGATATCTTGATAACAGTTAAGGTGTAGAGGGAAGTGAACCTCACCCCGTAGTAATGGAGTTATTCCGGTATTCGTCTAGCAAGGACTCGGGGAATTTATAATCCAGTTAGAGTCAATTTGTTTGAATCTAGGGGTTGGATATTATTTAGTCAAATATTTGCATCGGAACATTGCATTCTGTTGAAATTTTCGTCCTTATTAAGGCCGGAAATAATTCATTACTCCTCAGTAGAAACTCGTTAATAAATCATTTAATTAATAGGAAAATATATATATTTTTTTTATTTATCTTTAGTGATTTTTATGCGTGTCATTGATGAGTTATTAAATTACACGGTAAACGGGTAAAAATGAAAATTAATATTTTTTTTCGACGCGGATACGTCGCTGTTTACGTTTTGTTTCGCGCGCAATTGTCACTTCACCTTAAACAACACGATTTCTATTTTTTTTATTGCCGATTATTCAAAAAACTTGCTTAATTCGTCCTCTTTGTGGTACTTCAAGAGTCATGCTGACAAATATTATTTTTCAAGAGACAGTATAATCTTTTGTGGAGTTTAAATCTAAGACGAAGCTTTTTATCAATCTCTTTCTTTCACGACAGTAATGTTTTCTAAATGATTTAATTGAAAACTGTAACTTTTTGCAACCCTTGCAAACAAAATTAATTATCAATAAAAAAAAATATTATCATCTTTATTATTCAAAAATAGTTTATGCAGTGTCCAGAATTAATTTTCCTTGATTTATTATTTCTTTGATTTATCAATGATCTTGATATTTGACTTAACTGTGAATCAAGGAGTTTTAATCGCTTACTGCTAAACAACGATATATCGTTGTTTTTATGTGAAAAACATCGCAGTATTAACTCATTGCTTACGGGGGACGTGGATTCCACGTCAAAAGCGTCTTTGTATATGTCCGGGGCGCGC
>JAGXCT010034839.1:27562-41154 GCA_022495035.1 Philopotamus ludificatus
GTGGCAAAGACCCGCCCCAGGGTTATAAGGCCACTGTTTAGTTTAGTTTTAGTTAAAGAGCAAGTGCATCTAGAGGTCATAAAAATCCGTATAATTCAGTACTTTAGACACATCTTTCGTAAATCAATAGGATACTACAGACTATATAGAAGGGGAAAATAGTGATTGGGAATAATGAAGCTGGTCGTGGGTCTGCAACATACGTAACTGGACCTAGTCCAGAGGTCCATAATTGTTTCAGCTCACCAAAAATAGCCAAATTTATGAAAAAAGACAAGCACTAGTGACCACCTACGTCCGAAAACGGATAAGGTGCTTGAAAAAAAAGGAGGATGGATTTTAATATTTGACATAAATAATTCCTATTGTCCACATGTAATTAGATCGCTAAAATCGTCCAAGTTTCCAGACTTGTGGAAACATTCAAAAGTTACTCCCATATTTAAAAAAAAGGGGTAAATCCAGTGTTGCCAATTATAGACCAGTGACTGTTATATACGGACAATTTTCAAGTAATATCAATGGAGAAACAAATACTCATAAAATTAAAATACAAAGGCACACTTTACAATAGTTCCATTGGAAAATTTATGTCGCAAAAACGAAGATTGGAATTAATGTATAAATAATAAGAAAATTCATTAAGAATTGTATATTTTTTTTCCACATTCAGCACACCCAACATCAAAACCAACGTACATGGGCACAGGGCTGTCTGAGGTGTATAACCCTGGAGAAATTAAGGTCGATAAATCTTTAAAAATATTCAGATGTTAATTTTTGGCTTGGTTTAAATACACACTATCCACGATAATCTCAGAAAACTTAGTCACAATATAGGCATTCTATATTTATTATACATACAGAGTGTTTGTAGGATGTAATCGGTTTGTGGTTATGTCCCCACTTAGCTCTGGACCGGGAGAACTTCCTGCCGACAGATTCCATTAGGCAAACAAATCTTGCATCCAGTGAACTTTAATATAAGGTCTTAGTCACTAAACTCCAGCGAACAAATTATAGATAACATAATTAATGACGCCATCGACTATATATTAAACAACATATTTTCAAACGCTGAAAATATATCATGCACAGTTTGTTGCATATATGCTCAGAAAGTAGCAATAAATTTCAAATGGAATGTTTCCTTTGCCGTGCTGAAAAAAAAATGAAAACAAAACAACACTGTGATACGCTGTATTCTTTATAATATTATTAAATAATTCCTGAATTATTAAAGGCGTTTCTCTGTGTGTGCGAATATTTAAATTTGCATGCTAGAGCTTCGTGACTAAAATTTTGTTTTGAAATTACGTGTTCAGCAATTACAATTTAACAAGTCTGCACGTGCGGACCACGGTTGAAAATTTGACATTAGGCGAAAATTGTTTTTTAATGCCCGTTAATTCATTATTTAGATGGCGGAATTGACTAAGCATGTTTTAAAAATAAATTGAAGGCTTATTTAAATGAGACCCTCGTTACGCGACTGTCTTGAGTCTGTCACCGGCCCACACTCGAACGGCCTAGATCGAGCCAATTTTTTTTCGTGTCCTCGAAATTTTTCTGCCGCTTTCCACCTTCACTTTCCCGGTAAATACCAAGGGTTATGTCAAAGGCCCGCATTTCTCGTTGCTCGAGCGCTCTGTTTGCATAATGTATTTGTTTCGTTGCAGCGGGGTATGTCAGCTGCGATCTGGCTCGCATTCATTCACGGGAATACATGAATAATAATTCCGTGGGGGGAGGGACGTGAGCCGGGTGCGAACTGGGTGTGAGTGGGGTGTGATCTGGGGGTAAACCCACCCCCATCCTCCTCCCAGCTGCGGACATCATTTGTTTTTCTGCATCTTTCCGCTACCTCCGCTCATGCATCGGACAATGTGAGACGTCCCCGATGGCTATTTGTATGCAAATGCTCTCGGTGTATACCCCACTTTATGCACTAATTCTGATTAAAATTCTCTTTCTGTATGTACCGCATAATTTAACTATACGACTTCGCATTGTTAAAGTTATAATTTGGAGGTTAAACAATGTGTATATATACGACCTCGATGTTAAAATTCGACTTCATTGTTTTGTGTACAATGCGGAAGATAGTGTTATAACGATTAAATGCATGTGAAAGAGCGGGATGGATGTATATACATGTATACTTAACTGTGCATACATGGCTCTTACGTAGCGTATCACTATGGTGGGGGCATACGATGAAAAAACTCTCGCACATGAGCATGCGAATATAAAAGAAAATAATCATTTCTTGAGACATGCTTCGAGACTCTTTCTATATAAATTTGCAATTGATTTTAAATAAAATTGAGAAAAGGTCACAAAGCCCACTACGGCGAATACGTAGGCTAGGCATCATAGCCATGTCGTTTTAAGTCTAAAACTAATACGGCCTTTTCCATTTTTTCCACATAAATATTATTGTATAATTTCTGTAGGAAGAACCAAACCAGCTGGTTCTTCCCAGATTTTTGGGTCAGTCAATTCCTGACTGACCACGGTAATTTCAAGGCTAAATTACAGAGTTTTGTCTAGTAGAATCTTCGAATTACTAGTAAGGGTTCGTTTGTCAGGGGATTACAATCATGTTCTGTGGCCCTGTCCTCACTGACATTTCCTTGTTGTAGGGCTCGGACACATGGACCTGATCAACATTCCTACAGGACATTTGCTCGCTTTTCATCGACTTTCGCAAAGTTGTGGTACAAAGTATATATCATCATCCAGCCACAAGGCTCTCACTCGCTGAGGGCATGGGCCTTACCAAACTCTCGAATGGCAGTCGAGGCCAAAGTAACCTGAGTCTCACACGAGACGTGAGGGCTCCCCTTTCGTGTCCATACCGCGGGGACCCAAGCCGTTTTGGTATGCGGTTTTTTTATATATAATTTCTCTTAATACTCAAGCACGTAAAACCTTATACTCTTTACAGAGATTGCCTCTATTTTCTTGAAGAATACATCGTAAATACTCCAGAACTTGATCTCGAACATAGGGGATGTATTTTTATTTCTTCATCCTATCTTCGATACTTATTCGATCTACACGTTATATACATAAAAGTAAAATATTTTCTCAACTCTTTAAAGATAGATTCAATGTTGCCCTCGACCTTTTTTCTATCGGAGTGTATTAAAAATGGTTCGTATTTGCCTTTGTGGTAGATTGATTTCACGCATCTAGAAAAACCGTCAATACATCAATATTGTGATATTATTTATTATTGCAACATTGGAAAAAAGTAAAAAAAATCGTTTTGTATGGTCTATGACATGTGTAGATCGATCCATTAGTGAGCTCATTCTATAAAGATGCAAGGGGACTGAGTCTCTCGCACTAATATTTTCCCAGTGTCAAATCACGACACTGGATACATGGAACTCTACTCCATACAACTAGAGTATGACCCCTTAGATTGGGATTTATTGCGTTGAGTGATTCGATCGACAGGTGTCAAGGATCAAGACAAAACAGGTGTAACTCCCAAACCTGCTTACTAGCATCTGAGAGATTCTTCAGAGCTTAGTTTAACACTCGTAGCCATGGAAGATCTAATATGAAGGTAATATACTGTACTCTTCGATTGTTGTAATAGTCGAATAAATAAATCCTCAATCCCCGGGTCAGCTCGTCGATTCTGCTATTATATTTAATTATCACTAAATATACTAATGTCTCATCATAAAAAAGAAGTAATAATCCATCCAATTCCAAAAAAAGAAGATGCTATTAGGCATATTGAGGGCCTTAGCATTTTATTAGCATTGAAAAAGTACAAGACGAAACCTTCGAAATAAAATATGTACCAAACTGATTTGCGTCATTATCTAAATAAAAAATGGAATCTATATTTTCCTCAAATTACGTTTTTGTTATCGGTCTCTTCAACAACCTAAAAACGGGGTTTCACCGTAAATCCTACACAAACTTTGATTGTCTGCAATTGCGACAAAATAATAAAACCAATAATATTCGCTGCTGTTTCCATGCTTGCGATGTTTTTTCTCGCTCGCATCCAGTACGTTGTGCCGGGTGAGAGTGAAACGTACGATTGACACGTGCTGCCAGAGCTCAATCTGCGGTAATATAACAATTTCATTGTTTTTATTACCATGTGATATTTTATTTATACAAGATTGTGCAAATCGGAATTTTTCAAGTATTTTTACGACCGCATAAATAAATGGCGAAAGAAATATTTTTCCATTTTCTTTATTTTATACAACTCAATTCGCTATGCGTTTATTAAATATTCCGTTGCGCTCGCAGACCAAAACTGGCATGCATCCCGTACACAATTCAATTAACATTTCCACAACTGACAGTTTCCAATAAAGAATTAATCTCTACATATCCAGCGGCAGCGTATGCTAATTGCGAATATGGCGGATTCGCCGTCCCCTCGCTTTATTAATTCGAGCAGATTGCTAGTGCAAATAAGTTGGCCGCGTTGAATATTTATGACGTGCAGAATTATAAAGTGACCGGACCCAAACCGGAATTACCTCGGTCAAGGTAAATAAAATGGGATTTGGCGCGGATAAGAGGGATTTGCCTTGGAAAATGGCAGCTCCCTGATGATCATCGCTAACGTATGTACTATATATATTATACCAAGAAGAGCGGATCTAATGGAGAATTTATTCAAAAATATTTAAAAAAAATAATCTCTTGGCATTGTTATCTTATTCGGAAAGAAATATATGGCAAAGAAGGCCAATCTCCACATAAATAAGTTTGTCGACATCCATAATTTATTTATTCGGCAGTAAAACACTGCATGGACATGCATGAATGAAGTTTTTACTGCTATGGCCACATACTGCGAACGTTACGGGTCCCCAATGATGTATCACGGCTGCCGGGACGGCAGGGTGAGGCAGGGGCGGTAGTAGAGAGAGGGAGAGAGGGACTTCCCGTGGGAGACCTCTCCCGGATCCCAAACTCCCCCAAGAAGTCGTGAACCTCCCGCGGCCCACCACCCCGCTGTCACCACTGACCTTATTATACGCTTTGTTTGTTCGGTGTGTTCGCACGCGGATAATTTCGCGGGATTTAACACCGCGATCAAATTAGAGACTGTTGCATTTGCGATTATGATGATTGCCACCACAAGTTTTTAAACCCCCACCATAATGGGTAGAACCGGTCTTTGTGTAAAGGTTAATGCTGTCTGAAGCCCTTTCTCTGGGAAATGTGATGAAAAAACATTTTTGTTCATCATTTGTGTAGCACCACGTTAACAACTGGCTGTAAAACCTTTGACTTTTCGACTCATTTTATTAAAAATTGTTAATGAAGATGAATACAATCTGTTGAAGATCTGTCTCTGAATATCAGTGCGTATTCCATCCTCGAAGGTCAACGACTGACCATTTTATTTTCTCTGAAAAATTTGAGGACACGCCGTGGTTTGAGACATAGTGAGTTCTAGCATGTTTGTTGTTTAACATAGCACACGGATGTACATTACAGTATACTTTAAGACCCTTTCTGCGGTACGTCTAAGTATAGTCGACCTTTAAGGGGCTACATAGTGACAGTCAGTTACCTATACGGCCCAAAGGACAGCTGATAGACCGTGCTCATGTGCGCTACGGGTTGGGGTCTAGATATGCGAAGACCGTAAAAGCCCAGAAAGCAGAAAGCAGAAATCAAATATCGATGACCGATAGGGCCAGGGGCCAGCCTGGCCCCATCTAGTATAGTTTTCCTCTAAATCTTTCCGCTACCTCTGTTCACAACCAGGATTGTATTTGAGGCCAAGTTGATGCAGCTTAGCGTTAAAGGCACCATGGCCTAGGATGAACTGGGACACATAGTGGTTTGGTTCTATCCAGGGCATCAATATGCGCTTTTGCAAGTCGGGAAAGAACAAAAAACCAAGTAGACCAAAGCTTCTGGCCGTGCGGTAGAGGCTTGCTCTATGAGACGACTAGTCTTAGGAGAGGTCTTCGGGTGATGTCATGATGGTGTCCCCGACCAGGGCCTCATATTCCCATATTAGTTCTTGTAGCTCTAGGTCCAGGGGCAGGACTCCTGCCAGTACCGCAAGGGCCGCAGTGGAAGAGGTTCGATAGGCTTTGTTAAACATAAGCAAAGATGTATTATTAGTCTAGTCAAAGGTGTATATGTAGTATATTATTACACGAAGGTTAAAAATAAGAGACTCCGCGATGCAAACATCTGGTACAATTCTTAAGAAATGGGTGCAGCTTCTATGCGGACGACATATACACTGTGGCCAGATCTCGGCCGGCTCTCAGGCATACATGCCAGTGAATAATGAGAGCGGCAATGGGCATGGGGCTGAGGATCAATGAGACCAAGACAAAATACATGTCCATATGCTAAGAACGAATTTTTGAACCTCTAAAGTCGAGGAGTACAGCTTTGAGGCCGTCCAGGAGTTAACATATCTCGGCTCACTTGTTACAAAAAATAATGAAACCGATTTGGAAGTACGAAGAAGAACCTTGCTGGCAGAATGATGCTACTTTGGACTTCAATAGCATCTAAGATCGAGATTCCACTCAAGAAAGACCAGTCAAGCTCTAAACTCTGCATGACTTTCCTCAGACCTGTCCTAATGTACGAGTTTGAATGTTGGGCTCAAAGCAATATGAGCGACAACTGGATATCCCGGAGAAGAAGATTTTGATCAGACTTCAATGGGACGGTCACGTATCAAGAATGCTGGACAGTCAGCCGCCGAAAAGGCTTATGTTTAACAAGCCTTTCTGTCCCTTTAGGAAAGGAAGACCAAGGCTGGCGTTGTTTGGACTGTTGGTACTGTGGGACGTTGCATCATTGAAACTTACCGGAAGATGGAGCGATATGGCGGCAGACCAGATAAAATAGAGAAAGGTGTTAGAAAAAGCCAGAACTCTATAATAGGGCTGTCATGTCTATGATGATGACGCGTGACATGTAGTTCTGTATGAATAATAAGCATGGAGGTCGCTAATAGCAAGCGACGACCATTTAGAAGCGTATAGAAAGTAGAAGCTATTGGATACAGTTGAATACTGCCTTCTACAGATCACCAGAAAGGTCGCAGAAACTCTGTAGATCGCTATCCTCTAAATAGGAATAAGGCTCACGAAGAAAGGGATGGTAAAAAAATATCATGTCAAATCTTAGAATAAACGACCTTCTTCATCATTCTTCTCCAGTTCTCTGGTTTGATTCAGTCCATGATTTCCACTACTACTTATTTTTACATATCTTCTTTATTTATCGCCATCTCTTCAAATGACGGAAAGGCGAAGAATATACTTAATATGAGGTCCAGAAAGAAATCTCGTATTTTATCAACCGATGTTTGAGTTCAGTTTGTGTCCAGATACGGCTAAGTAAGCATCCTTGTAAGTTCTTTTTACAGAACTATTGTTTATTTGCTGCTATTTTTATGACTAAAGCTTGAACGAAGAATACCCTCAAATCAGGACTACCCTCCAAGTTTGATGATGACGTATTAAAATCAAATTCTTGAATTTTTGCTGAAACACGTATCTCCATTTTCTACAATACTGTTGTATTTTAAGCGTATCCATTGATGGCAAATCTAATCTAGTAGTTAAACTGGGAGGCTCTACTATACCCTCCATATTCAACAGACCACGCTCCATTAAGTTTTACCTTTTCAGGTCGAAAAACTTCAAGGGATTGTAATGTGATTTCTTGTTGTTCCTTGTCCCGTTCTTGGCTATCATTTTTGTGATATATTGGGCTTCATTTTTCAAGACCAATTTTTCAATATATCATGATATTACTTCTTCTATATCATATAAAAGTGAATATCAAAAATATCTTAACTTTGTGTGATCGTGTATAATCTTACAGCTAGTTATAAGGTTTCAGTTCTTCCAAACCTTATGCAATTAAAAGTCAATTCTAAGTTGAATAAATTAATAAATGTTTGTACATATGTATGTATGATGTTAATACCATCAAAGGATCGAAATAGATGGAGTCGATTCCTATCTGAAATGCATTTTCACGGAAAAACCCCATAGCAGAGGGAAGTCTACATTTAATCAGATTTACGATTAATCCCTACTTCAAAATAAAAATCTCAAATAAGAGGATTATATAATATTAATACGATTCGATCGCGTACAGCGTGTTTCCCATAAAAAATAAATTATGTCTTAAATATCTAGCGTTTATCCGGCTCTTATTTTTTTCATCCCCCAAACAAGTTTTCTTTGGGAAAGTTCGTAAATAATGCACGCTTATTCTATATATCATATCAGTGTCAAAACTTTCCACACTTTCCAACAACAGCAGGAAAAAAGTACCTCGGATATCACGTGATGAAATTCGCTTTTTCAATTATATGGCACGAGATCCCCTCGAAACTTTTTCTTTCAATCTCGGGATGAAAACATCATCAAAAATATATTAATCATGTTGTATATCCGATATATTGAAGTATGCTCGGGAAATAATAAAACTCGACTAATTTCTATTCTCGATAATATTATTCGAGATTAAAAAAATATTTTATTAATTGATTGTACTGTGGAGAAACTGAGAATGTCTCCTGTGGGAATACCGTTCAATATCTTGGTAATATATTAATATTGGTATTTAGATAATCTGATGCCGTGGCTTCGTGATTTATATTCTCATGGGATAAATATTAAATTATGCTATAGCCACTGCAATATAATTTATTTCCACCTTTTCTCCAGTGATATTTATATTTTCCTTACTGTTTTTGAACTTCTATTTATTTTATAAACACTTAGTAAACTTTATAAACGTAGCTGAAAGTTATTTTTAAATATTATGATTTATTCATTGGACGAATCGTCTGAAGGGGGTCTACTTTTCATAATAAATAGACCCTATTCGGACGATGCGGTTGGATGTAAACATTTCAAGTAAACATATTTATGAATTCTTCGTCTATATCTTAACTTTTTCTTAAAAAAAATGATAAATCTAAGAATAAAAAGAGTTGTTCAAGATATACTTTGAAATTTGGTCGATATTTTGGATTTTTTTACTAATCTATATGACGCATTAATGATATGCACACGCGACAATGTCCCGCTGCCGGTAGACTGACCGCCAAGTTATCGCGGCATCTGTAACTAGTATACTTTTCACTCGCACTTGGCACATCGTACCGGATGCGAGCAAGAAAAAACATAGCGCTCGTGGCCACAGAAGTTGAAGACAATAAAGGTCAATGATTATTTATAGTATTTATTCTTTAGACCTTTTTTAGACAAATATAAAAAGTTTGTGAGTACAGTTTCTACATGTATTGATTTTACACTTTTTTATTTTATTATACGAAACCAAAAATTTGGGAACCCTCTGCAAAAGCTATGTAAAGCTATTTTTTATAATAGTTTTAAAAAATATCATTATTTTGCAATATTTTGGTACCTTAGTAAGGTAAATAGTCTGCGTCACTAAATTTCGCGAATTAAATAAGAGTAAATTTATTATTTTTGACGTCTTTACTTTAATTAAAACTTTAAAAAAATCCTATTCATAAATATATCAACATGTTTTTGATCAATTATTGTTTGACAAATAAAGGCGTATTTTATACGACTGACTTTCCAGAATCTATATAGAGATGCCCTAGAGCACGGGTCGTCAACCTGGTCCGTACCGCCCACTAGTGGGCGGTACGGGCTTCCGTGGTGGGCGGTGGGCGATTCGAATCTCCTACATTTATTTTACCATGAAAATAGAAAATTTTACCATGGAAAATAGGCAAAAGTGGGCGCTAGGCATAAAAAGGTTGACGACCTCTGCCCTAGAGTTTAGATGTTAGTTTAAGACTCGTAGGCATGTGAGAAAACGAACCGTAATCCCCGGGTCGGCTCGGCCGATTTCCCGCCCTATATTAAATATACTAATATACAATATATGAACTATTTTGTAAATAAAAATATTTTAAATAATTCATTCATTTTTTTTCCACAATTGTCAATCTCATACACAAATTTAACAATGCACTTGTAGTGGTCACACTTTGAGAATCTCTGGATTATGAGATCTCTAGAAAAAAAATTAGATGTGGCATTGTTAGTTTTAAATAAACGTCGGCCTGCTGTAAAAACCCTCGAAAACATTATAAAATATTTTTATTTAAGTACCCGTTTTTCTTGAATACTTAAAGCTATTAGAAGGATAAAATAATTATATAAATTTACGTTTTTTTAAAAATTGATTATTTTAACAACTTTATTTTGTAATGGATAGACCTGAAAAATAGCTTTTGTATATATTTTCAATAACCTTGTTTTTAATAATGAAGTTATGCTAATGAAATGGATCATATTGATATGGAACAAAATGTCTATATTTTTTTAGTCTAAAAACGTGTTTAACCGTTCAAACGCCACGGCGTGCAGGCACGCAAAACCGGCTAATTTATTTTTTTATGAATAAATATGATATTTTTAAATTAAAATTAATGCAGAGACATCCTTTGGAGGCAGTGTGATTGTTAGAATGTCGATATGTCTAGCCGTTGCATTTTATTTGAAGTTTATACGGCGTACGGTAAAAATCCATATAATTGGCTTGACAATTAAAGGGTTAATACAATATTTCATGGATCAAGAAGTATGTACATAACAACCCTTTTACAATATGTATTATTAATTTTTAAGAACAGTAAATCTTACTTATTATTGTTTTTAGTCCGTTGCTAATCAATATTATTTTGAAACGATGATAATTTGAATTTATTCATTCATTTGTTTTTTTTCTTCGAAATTTGATTATTTTGTTTGTGTTAGTAACTCGGCAACGATCACGTACTCCGCTCTCGTATTGCCGTCAGCACCGAAAAGAACCTGACACCATCGAAACGTACGTTGCCATTATAGTAATTACATCTTACACCAGAGGTGAGCAACCCGCATGCGGCCCGCCACACTTTCTTGTGCGGCCCTTTAAAGATTTTACATTTTGACTGAAAGCTATCATTGATCTCGATTAAATGATGTACGGTAAGAAAGCTGCGTGCGAGTTGCTGTGTCCTCTATATCTGCAAATATATGCCAATTAATGGCAAAGAAGCAATGCCAAAGTTGTCATTAACCTAGCCATGCCGATGGGGTATATTTGGGACTCTTAGTTTTTGATTTTTCTCGAATAATTCTTTTTATATGAATCCTATATATTATAAACTATTTGTATTTGTTTAAAAAAATACATATTATAAATAATCATTGACTTTATAGTCCATGATTGCGAAAAAAATAAAAACAACAATATTCGCCTTTGTAGCCACGGGCGCGATGATTTTTCTCGCTCCCATCTGTAACGATGTGCGAGTGAAAAGTATAATAGTGACACGTGCCACGAGAATTTATCGGTCGGTCTATCGGTGGCGTGTCCTCAGTGTGCGGCGGGACATTGTCGGGTGCGCGCGTCATTTACGCGTCATATTGATTAGTTAAAAAATACAAAATATATTATGAAGCGTATCATGAATAACTATTTTTATACTTATAATAATTCGAGATATTAATAACTTGAGTTAAAATGCTTGGGGTCTATTTCCTTTATAAATAGACCCCCTTCGGATGACGCAATTGGTTTCGAGCCCCCGTGACGGATCGGTTAAAAGAGCAGAATCAGTCAAATATTTTAACATTACTGTTTAAGAAGAACGTAAAATATGCCTTAAAACCCCTCATTTAAATTATATAAAATAACAGTTCTTTTGCAAAAAGTAGAGCATAGAATTCAAGATGCCGTTGAAAAAATCTCTGCGAATATTTGAATATACTGGAAACCCTCATATAACACGGTATCCAACAACATGGTTCCCATGTAGCACACAAAAATATAATCATTTTCTTAATATCATTATCAAGATATTGATCAAGAATATCTCATTATCTTGACATTAAATGCTTCTATTTTATAATTTATAATGGAAAATAGACCCCATTCGGACGACGCATTTGGTTTCGAACCACCGTGACGGATTAGTATAGCATTTCAATTAATGATTGTTTTATTTCTGTATTTTTAATACTATGTTTATTTAGTTAGTAAAGCGATAATTTGAGTTTATCACTCACATAAGTTGTAACTGGCCGTTGTCAAAAAAGGTTTCTCGCCCCTGTCTTACACAATAAATCGACTACAAAATATCCCTGATGTTAGATATTATATTCGTTCTGCCAGAGGCGCGCCGTCCATATGGCCAGAATGTGCGGGGCACACAAGCGCTGGAGGATTAAGTGCGCTGAGAGGCGCCAAGGCGAAGGGGATTTAAACATATTGATATTTTTTTTATTAAACTTCGAAATCGAAAATAAATCCTATTTTTTTTTCGTAAAATGATTTTTATTATCGAGGGGGGGGGGGTATAGGGGCTTCAATTAAAGTTCTGCGCAAATGCGTCCCGTCTCCATCTCAAAGATAACCTCTTCAAAACTCCTTCCTTACATAAATTATTTAAAAACGTTAGAATTTGATAGTAACTCCTCAAGTTTCTACTACAGTTTCAGTTCATGAATACACAATGTGCATATTTTTCGTCGCCATAAGTGTGCATCTAAAGTTCTTGTAGTCTCGCTGGGTTCTTCCGCTTCGAGGTTTGTCTGAGCGCATCAAGAGCCGCCGTGCCGCAAAACCACAGCCGTATTTGTTTATTTCCGAGTTGTTGTCGGCTCATATTCGGTCCAACAAATTCAATTACGCCATCTCATTATCTCCAACTTTAGCAATAACGGCGAAAACAGTGCAATTGCATCTGGGCACAATTAGACGCCGGCAACGTTATTGTTGCGCGCAGACGAGTGCCGTGCGATCGGGGAGACAAAGGCGCTGTTTGCGCACCGCATTCGTCGCTGAAGTGAGACAACACAACACCGAGTCGAGTGGTGGGGGTAGGTGCGGGGGCAGGTACGGGGGCGGGGGGCCCAGGAAGCGGTTGCCACTCGAGTGATTGCCATTGTCTGAGCGCGGTGCTCCAGCCCTTCGAGGACCGCCTCGCAGACGCATCTTCGATGGCATGCCAACGTCTCATGATGCCCACAAAGGAATATGCCGGGAAAGCTTTCAACAAAACAACACTTTTGTCTTGGGTTATGCACACGTTGATAAATTGCGATGTCGGAAACGAATACATACTCCATCAATTCGCTTTACGGAATAAAATTCGATATACGGAATATTGTTAAATAGTTCAAGGATATCCCTCCAATACTAACGAGGTAGATTATGAATAGATTTCATTTTATATCTTCATGTAGAGAAAATAATTCGATCTACGGAAGACTTTTCAGAGACGTATTTCATCCGTAAATTGGGGTATTGATGTATCATGGTTGGATAATCATCGGAGTATTTTGCGTATCGCTGATCTATAAGAGCGACGGGGGATTAACATAGGGTTTTTTTTTATATTTATTATTATTGTCGACGAAAAACGTTAGAAATATCAGATTTATGAGGATTATTAAAATCATGTACGTCGTGGAAATAATTCAGGATTTTGTAAGTGCACGCTAGTGTTCGACTATATACAGTTAAACCCCCACTAACACTAAAATCAGGACCGTGTTATTTGGAGTCGT
>JAGXCT010034839.1:52192-81806 GCA_022495035.1 Philopotamus ludificatus
AATATTTTTATGAAAATTCTATTTAGCGTTTTAAAATATGTACATTATAGGGGGGGTTTGACGTTATAGGAAAAAACTGCGGCAAACGTTATAGGGGGGACGGGACGTTATACGAATGGGGTTTACTGTATTACTATATTAACTACATATAGTGGATCTTCGATTCGTTGTTTTTCAATGGGACTAAAAAAACGATATATGCGGGAAATCTATCTAATCATGCGTTGATTGTATCTTGGTACACAATAGTGCTTCTTCCACATTTTTTTTTTACAAAACTTGTCTTTTTTATAAGTATCGTTACAGTCTCTCGCAGGTAAATAAATATCAGAAATGTTCGTTAAAAACTCTCGGTCAGGGTTAAGTGCCTTACTCGATATTTTTCTCGAAAAATAGCTAATAACTTTCTAAAGAAATTTGGGAATTTTGCTTACATATTTGAAAAATTACTTCTAGATTTTTTACGTAAATAATATTTATAGTATCGTAACTATGACATTAAATTATAATATTTCAGGACAATTAATTTGAAGAATAGTATTATATTTATGTCTGCTCGTCAGTGTTACCAGCATCGTGTGTAAGATGGATGCGGGGCGTCAGCGGGGTTGGGGGGTCTTCTCGTTGCAAAGCGCTGTACACTACGACTCGTAACAGCTCCCCTACAGAATAATAGAAGTTTCTAACTATTTACATCTTCATCGTATTACGTAAACCTAGTTCTTTTTGAAAGGTGGTATGTTTTTTACATTATTCTAAAAAATACGATGAATTAATATAAATAGGTATTAAACCCTATTAATTAAAAATGTCTAGCTCTAAAGATTCATATTTTTAACTGTTTTAGAACGAAAAAATTGCTTAACCCTTTCAATGCGGCGGGTCTAAACACGATTCTGCATCTGAGTGCGGGCCGTTTTGGACCAAATTATTTTTTGACGAGGTAAATTTGTATTCACCGTTTACCGCTATATTAGACCATTTTCCTATAAGAAATTTATGCAAACATGTTGATTAGGATATGTTCTTCCATCTCAACTAAAAAAATAAACTCGATTCGCTTTATTTTCGTAATAATAAATCGAACAAAATATCAATTGCTCAAACAGGGATTAGGTGAGAAAAAAATGGGAATGCGAATCAAAATCAAGAATGCGAAATGCAATTTTCTTATACCATTACATCCGTACACGTGTATGTGGAACATAATGTACGTGGAACACCCTTAACAACCCCTGAGCCGAGATACGTCACCGACACCACGCGCGATTTGAATCGTTACTATTCCGTTACTATTACTATTCCTACTGATTCCTATAAATTTCTTGTAATATGTTGTATATTTATTGATAGCTGTGTTTATTAGCTGATTTTTAAAACAAACACTATCACTTAACTCGGCCTAGTTTTCATGTATGACAAGTTAAAGTTTTAAAGAATCTCGCGCATGTACGACATGCGGCCGCACCCTGTAACACGATTTGTATGCGCATGTACGTCATGCGCCCCGCACTGAAAGGGTTAAAAGTCATAAACTCAATAAATGTATATAATATTTTAATAGTAAAACTTAATGTATGTGCATATATTAAGTTGTACTGTGCTTACTGTATTAATCTGATATAGTGCAAGTGTATTAATTACACGTTGATTGGCACAGAATAGCTATAGTTCGCGAAACAATATAGTGTTCAGCCAGGTTATTGGTCTTCGCCTCATCCTATTATAACATGTAAGACGTACAGCCATGTTCAATAAAGGAACATCCATGCTCACACAGTGTTATGGTATTTCGCTAAAGTTATGTTAAACTTGCATGCAGTACTAGTTGTAAAAGAGAATCACTGCATTCGAGGAACCGCTGAATAGAACAAATTAGCTGTATGGGGTATTCCGTGTATATGGAAATTATGAATATATCTATCTATAGTCCTTTGATATACGTATTTAGCCGATTAGCCGATTAATTATATGTTAGAGCATGGAAATGTTAATTACGGTGGAGCATTATTTTTCGAGGGAAATCGATAAATATCGAATGTCTCCAAATTATAATTAAAAATATCTGTTTTGTAAAATTGTAAACGGGTATCAAGTTTGCTTAAAATAACCTAGCTAGTCCTGATTTAATATTTTTAACAGTCTTAATTATTTTCTTTAATCATTCTTCATGGGACGTTTTATTTTTAAGCAGGAATCATACATATTAATACATACATACATAAGTGGCCTTCTAACCCTGAGGCGGGTCTTTGCCACCTGGAGGACACTACGCGATCTCTAGCCGAGACACATCTATCTCAATCCTGATGCCAGGACTGTGACGGTCGTCTTCCAGTTCATCTAGGCTCTTTCTCACTTAAAAAAATATATTCAAACCCAAAACAAATGCAAAAATCCGCAGAAGAATCCCAAATCAGAAGAAAAGAAGAAAATAAAACTAACCTAAAAGAGAAGTGTCAGTAGTATAAAAATAATCTAGAAAGAATAGAACAGCTAAGCCAGCTAGGAAGTGTTAGAATGTTTTATAAAAAAAAAGAGCTCTAGAAAAGAATGTGCATAAGGACGAAAACGGACAACTGCTCAACGACAAATCAAAAATCTTGGCAAGATGGTTGAGATTTGATAAATTCGAAGAACTTCATAAGAGATGGCACTGTTATAAAATCAATGGTCGCATTTCGTGTTCATATGCTTTCGCTATATAGAATGCGCCCTCTTCTGAGAAGACGGACCAATCAGAACGTCCTCATCCCTTTCATAGACAATAAGTCTTAATTTTTCATACCTGCTATAAAAACCCCGTTTTCGACAGTTGACATGGTGATTCGTTCACGCTGTCATGTCTGTCACATCTCCGTGATTTTCTCGTACCAGAGATTCGTCTCTGGGATCTTATAATTAATTTATTCGTATCAAAGAAAACTTTGGGATCTTTATTATCCTCATCTCGTACCAGAGATTCGTCTCTGGGATCTTTTATCTTCACTTTTATCGGATTGGCGACATCTGACTCATTTCTTCAATAAACGATTATCTTCAAAACAAAACGTATTTCACTTTAATACCGATCATTAAGCGATCGTCAACTACCGGAGGGTCGAACGTTTCGGTGACAATTCGCGCGTCGTAACAATTGGAGGCAGCGACGGGTTAGCTTTTCTGATATCGGTACTATCGTCGTGCGTCTTCTTAACATTTTGGTGGCAGCTGTCGGATATCATTTTTTGGTACTACTGTCGCGCCCCCTTAACAACACACACTAACATCCCCTTTGACTGATGAGAATGAAAAAAAATAAAACAACCCACCGACTTAGGGCAAAATTTTTAGATCTGTTGTCCTTAAGGGTCTAATCTCCTTCCTTAACAGCCCTATTGTAGAGCCCTGGGTTGCCGCAACGTCGTTTGATCTTCCTGCAAGTTTCAGTGATGCAGCGACTAGCTGTACGCAGTCCAACAACCTTAGCCTTGGTCTTCCTGTCTTCTGGAGATAGAAAAGCTTGTTGAGTATAAGCATTTTCGGTGGTTGACTGTCCCACCGAAGTCTGGCCATTCTAACAACAGCTGTGACCGGTATATCCTTGTATAGTCTGTACAATTCCTTTTTTGCTTCGGATACGTCATTCAATGTTGTCTCAGAATCCTCCTCTCAGTTGTTGCTCATCTAGTCTTGTCAGAGCCCAACATTCAAACCTTTATGTTTGGACGGGCCTGATGAGGCTCACGTAGAGCTTGGCTTGGTCTATCTTGAAAGGAATCTCGGCCGTAGATGCTGTTGAAGTTCAAAGTAGCATCGGTTTTCCAGCATAGTTCTTCTTTGTAATTATATTCTTCTACATTATCTTTTGTACTAAGTGACTTAGTGCAGTCACACTAACTGTTCTTTGAGCCACGTGATGCTTGTCACCTATTTTATTATTAATATTCCGCAGCACCCCCAAATATTTTACTGTCTCAAACCGCAGTGTGTCTCAAATAATTTGATACAATCTGCTACGTAGTAATAATAGATCAAAATACACCATTAATGTTTTGAGTCTGCAATGCTGTTTCCATCTTTAAACAAAAAAATATAAAAAAAATATTTTTAAAACTGTTTAAAGCGCAAAATAATTTGGAAAGAGGAAATATATATGGCAGCTTTCTAACGAAAACGAAAAATGTCAAAATACCAACGTGATATAAGACGCTGCCAAAGTTGACCATATGCCTTCGAATTTCATATTTGACAACCTAATATTAAGTTATAGCGCATCCTTAAATATCTGCAGCTGACATTAAAACGACTTCAAACCGTCGTATCCGAGTTTACATTTACTATACGAAAAGTTGTCTTCATTCTATGCCGTATCCGAGCCCGTGGTGCTTTGGCAACATGTCTAGTATTTCGCGTCAAAAGTAAATTTTATACGAGGGCATATCTATTTGCATGTGTGGTGGTGTATTTCAAAGGACTCTGGGCTTCCGGGAACATGTATAACTTTTATATGCCGCATCTCATCGCCAGAGTCTGTATACATCGTTAAAAGCGTTATGGAATAAGAACACGGATTAAAAAATATTCGAAAAACTGAAAAATGCTATTGAGTTTCCAGTGCATCTTGCGCGAGGAAAATGCGACGCGATTTTCCACGCGATTCCGATCCGCAATATTTGCCAACGTTTTTATTCGCAATTGCGTCACGGCGGTGGATTTTCTCCTTTATCCTAGACTTTTTCGGAGCTTTTACGTATACAAAATTTCTAAAAACCTATTTTAATAAGCAGCCGGGGGGAAAAAAAGGAGCTTTTATTTAAAAATCCGGAGGCTGCTTCCTGTGTATAATACAAAGCTGTCCTCCAGCAGGATGAATTACGTGTCGTGATATCCAGACCTTTCCCCTTTTCGGATTATGTACGGGCAAAAGTGTATCCACTGCCCCTTATTTATGAAATTGTATTAAAGGAAAAATGTTGTGCGCCAAATATTCTTGTGGGGAAATTCTAATGTCCGATATATTTTTTTTATCGTTATAAAACAGTTGATTGTCGGAAAAAAATACAATTTTTGGCAGGACTCCAATCATTCAATTTCCCCGCTCACCCCCTCCCCCCAATTTCCAGTCTATCCGTCGGTGGGTGTCGCCTAGATTTTTTTTCCGCCCTCCCCGCACTCACTCGCATTGTCTACATGCGGAAAAAATAGCGGAAATTCTCTTGCGGAAAATATATGGTGACAAACTTTCGATTATTTATGTGATAATGTTGCCGAATAGCGATTAATATATTTTTTTTGCCGAAATAATAATTTCGTTAGTCGTTGAGAACAATGAATCGAATGAGAATAACATTATTTTTACGGTTTATTTTGGTTCTTCTTTCATGCATTTGTTTTTTATAACCATTATAATGATTCTTTTATATATAATGATAACCAGGGGCAACTAAGGCACTGCCCCACATACATTTTTCCCAATAAAAAATAATAATTAGCTGAAATATGCGAACAGATCCGTATTCGTATATTTTTGGCCATCCTTGTATCTGCCTTAGACACGTTATCGCTAGCTTTGACTTGAAGGAGTGTTGTTGTTTGGCTAGGTAGTGGAGGTAAAGAGAAAAGTTCAATGTTACCGTATACAAAAGGGCAGGTTTCTACCTGCCCTTGGATAGGTGGTCGTAAGCCCCAGTTTAGCTGTTGGTCCGACACAAACGAGGGTTGCTATTTATCAGTCAGTGGAGGTAAGGAGAAATGATCGGTATTACCGTATACAGAAGGTCGCTTTTCGTTTGCTACGTAAAGCTCTGTTTGGGGCAGATCTGTATATGCCCGCTGGTCTATATTTTCTACTCGATTCGAAAAATAAACGACACCGTCAACGTTTTCCGATTTCTATTTTCTGGAATTTTATTATAATTATTTAAAGTTTCCATAATTCGATCGAAAAATACCTAATTTTATTTTAGGAGTTTTGTTTATTATTTTTTGTTATGTATTGATAATTGTTATTATTTCTTGGTTCGACCTCACTGGACTAAACATATATGCAGTTCATTTTTTGAATGGGGGGGGGGGGGCACTTCAACTTCATCATGTTTCAACCTCAAGATGATAAACTAGCAATCCGCAGAGTTACTGAAAAAACATGCCGAAAGTAATGAATCAAAATGGAAGTAGACATAACCTGCTGAATTGTCACGTTCTCTTCTGGAGATTGGTCTCAGGCATTTACCCATCCGTCACGACGGCTCGAAAACAACCGCGTCGTCCGAGGGGGTCGCAGAGACCCCAAGCATATCTCGCAGCACGTTTCAATCGCATGTTTCATTCACACTCGTCACATCATACCGGATACGAGCGAGAAAAACATGTCAGACGAACAATGATTATTTATAACATTTACTCTTTTGACTTTTTTAGACAAATACCTTTGATATTTAGGATTTATATTGAAAAAAATATTCGAGAAATATGAACCACTGGGGTGCCGGTGGGGTCCCCAGTAGACCCCACCGGCACGGCTAGGTTAAAAAGTATCACAGAATGAAAAGATAAATCAGAGGAATACATGTTAATTAATTGACATTTAAAGCCTAAAAATAATAGGTTAATTTCGAAAGTGCATTTCATGGATTGTATTTGACAGCTATTAATTTTTGTTTTATTGACTGTACCCTGACAAAATTGTACTGTACGTTTAATGTATGTGCTACATATGGTTTAAAAATAGATGTTGGGGTTATCCTTGTTCAGTCAAGTTATTAATTATTCAGTGAGGTTGTTAATCTATTTTTCATCGTACTGTAATGTGGGATAAGGTATGAATTCTGAAAGACAAAAAAAATGTAGTCTAGATTTTTTTTTAAACCATGATAGCTGAAAGATGGATACGTCTAGTTGACCTACATTACCTCATCTACTATATTCACTAGATGCTTGCCAAGAGAATATCGTTCGTTTAATTTTCCTGTGCATTTTTGTGCCAAATATTCCATTAAGTATAAAGAAAATGCTTTTTTCTAATCAGGTTTTAAGAATACCATAGCTTAGAAATATATTATATATTTTTAAAAATTGTTTTAACCCTTTTATGATTAAAGGCCATTTATATCCCTCCAATGCTTCAGCATTAAAATAATAAATAGCGCTCAGAGAAGTAGTTAAAAGTTATTTAAAGGGAAATATCTTTTAAAACAGTCGATTCTATTTCTCGACTAAGTTTGGACGCGTTATTAAAAGCCTGTATAATAATATCACTGCAATATTCAAAATAGATTCGAATTTATAAGAAAAGTTTTCAATGCTCAAAGGGGCGAGATTCTGTATATTCTCCCCAGACCTATTTATCTTACACGAGTAGTAAATTATGAGAGAAGCCCTTGAAAATTGGGAAGGCGGATTTAAAATAGGCGGTAAAGAAATTTCTAATTTAATGTCAAAACATATGCGATCTACGTGTCCTTGTTTTTTCTCCACACAATTGTCTGTTTTTGACGAGCTAGAACAATTCTGGACCTCCAAATCCAGTTGTGAATGCTGCGGAGCAACGACAGCTTCTCTCTTCCCAACCGTCGTTTACCTTCTACCTTTCCTCTATGATGGTCTGCGATTAGGATACTTTGGTCCACGAATGATGTGATTAAAGTACTCAATTTTACATAAGTTGAAGGGCAGTTGTATTTTTGACAGTAGTTCCGCTAACGTTTCAAGTACAAAAATGCAGGGGTAAGAGCAGGTCGTTTATCGGCTGGAGCGATCAGGTGTAGATCACCACGAGCTCCGCGGTAGTAGTTACGATGCAAGAATCCAGAGGATCTTGAAGAGCCATTATCTAGGAGGTACTAGTAGAAAATTGGTCACAATCCTTAGGCATTAGGGTGCTGACTCACGAAGAAGTGGTATGGACGTCCACATCAGCAAGATTAAACAGCTCTTTATATCCACCCACTACCACCCTTATCTTTATTTTCCTTAAGCTTTTGTATGAGTATTCAAACTGCGAGTACGTGTTACTACATTTATTTCATCATCATCATTTGTCAACCACGAGACACTCCCTCGTTGAACTTATGGGTCTTACCAGATACTCAAATGGTAGTCGATGCCAAAGGAACCTGAGTTTCACATGTGACGTGGGGGCTCTCCTTCTGTTTCCTTACTTATAAGTGGCATTTCAATCATGTGTGGGTATTTGCCACCTAAAAGACTATACGCTATCTCCGCTCCTTGGCTTCGTACATCCACCTTCCAAGCTCCAGCAGAGACGCGTCTGACTCAAGCCTGCAGCCAGTGTTGCAATGGTAGTCCTCCAGGTTATCTAGGCTCTTCGAATATGGGTCATATCCCCAGATATGAGTCTGGTAGCTGAGCTGTCGGATGCTTCAGGCACCTCCGGTTGCACACACGTAACCGAAACAGCATGGATAACGACCCAGGATCCTCATAGTTTCATAGAACATGCAATAAAACTCAACATGATATCCATAAGTTTTCAGCTCTTTTGCAGAAGCTGTTATAAATCTGAAATATTCTGTGATAACGCTATATCTTTAATGCTTGAATTTTGTTCATGCTCGTCTCAATATTATTGACATTCATTCTTCTTCTTGAGTCGGCACCTTCATGTCTGAGGATCGTGACCATTCTTGTTCAGGATCTTTTTGATTTTGGCTCTTCAGGATCCTCTGCATCCAGCATTTCGCATCACAGCTACAATCGTGTCTGCGACGGGTATCACTTCCCCTTGCTTCCTTATAGGTTTCCATGCCTGACGTATGGAGGAATCCCTCTAAGACATGTAATATAAAAATGAACAAAGAAATAGCTATTTTTAATAAAGGTTATTACGATTAGTCAGTCTTTACTTATCCAACTACCATTCGCACTTGGTCATGGTTAACTTGAATGACATATCGCTATCTGCACGCTATTTTGCTCGTTGCTTTATACGTATTCGATTAATACATTTATACAGCGCGGACTCTAATAACACGCCACATTACGAATGGCTCAATCACCAATGCGACGTCAGCTCTGGTAGGCGTCGCGTGAAACCATCGGTCGAACCGATCAAATATTTACACAGCGCCGCACGCGACGCCTCCGAAACACACCAACACCATATTGGTTATTATTTTTTTTCCCGCCGGGCATTCCGACTCGTTTTTCCAGGGAAAATCCGGGATCAGGAAGGCGAGGGGGGGAGTATGTTTGCACCTCGGCATTACGTGACGACCGGAACATGTGCCAGATCAATAATGCATTTCGTTTGACACATGGCAAACAATTACAGCGGCTAGATCAAACGAGCACACGTGCCGACGGTTGTCGAGCACTGCATTACGTTGGAAATACGTTGACATTAGGACACGAATTCGTTCGAATCAAGACTGTCGATCAATCATACGGTGGAAGTAAAACGGTCACACGTTTATTTTGTTTTATGTTTTTAATGGTGGACAAAAAAAATGGTTAAAAAAGAAAATCGAACGGCCACCTGTCCTTTATCTTTTTTCCGATGGCTTTCCATTATAAAAGTGGGAGGCGGGGCGGCTGTCAGTTGTTTTTATCGCAATTTTATCTATTTTCTACACCCACATTAGACCGTGGTGTATAGCGCTGAGGGGGTCGATGGCAGGGATGGCTTTTTAATCGCAGGGGGTTGAGAGCAAATTGGGGAAGTTGATGGCAAGAACTGTTGGCATTGCCATAATTGATAGACGATAAACTGGGACATGAACCGTGCGTGAAACACTTATTTTTATTATATTCGCGAACCATATTTTAACGTCATGCCTACGTAATCATTAACGGCATAAACATAATTAAATAAAACGTATAAATGGAATAATTCCAAAATAATAATTGTCAAAAAAAAAAAACATGTTTCAGAGTTGTCGAAAAGTTGAAAGTTCACGGTGCCAAATTAATGCTTCCGCCACAGATCCCCATTCGAAAATAATTTCAGAATAAACTTTCCACATTGATTCCGCCGTTCCAAAAGCAATATTGTCTGTCCCCCGAAAGCAACTTTACCAAATATAATTAGAAGAGAGCGAGCGACGCCCCGACATCATAAGACACAAAATAAGACTTTGTCTTGTTAATTTATGCCCGAGATACACGCTGTATTAATTAATCAATTAACGTGCGCGCTAAGTATAATTTAATGATGTAAAACAGAGACGTTTAATTAAAATTTATTCGGATAAAGCGCTAAAGACGCCGCGTAAAAAAAGTTTCGACGCCTATTTATAATGGCAAAGCGGAAAAATCGGTTCGGCGCTTAAAATAACGTGACGAATGCGCCGTGGATGCTTTTCGATTATCAGAATCGACGACGCATGCGCAGATCGTCGACCGTGGAGTATCATGCGAAACGTGTTATTAAAGTAAAAACTTGAGATCGCTTGAATAGAGCCAATCAGAAAAATATGCTGGATGCTGCGAGAGCAAATCATATCATATAATTTAAATCATACTGCAGGAGGAAATTGAAGGAAATTGCAACAGCCTTCGTCAAAGCAATTGTGTGCAATATCGCCAAAGAAAATGTTTTAAAATTAGAGCGTAGACGTGTTATTTTAAAATTTACTCATGAAAATTGTTTAATGAGTGTTGTTTTTCTTCTATTTTTGTGTCAAAATTAATTAATTTTCTCTAGTATTTTATTTCTGATTGAATAAAAATCAATAAAAACGAACTATTCAATCTATTATTTATTTAGTTAGCTATTTATTTTCAAGATCGATGAAATTTGATAAGAAGAAACTTGATTTGACGAATGCCATTCGGGAACATTCGACGAAATTGGTAAAACGTCGTTTTATAAAAAAAAAATCATAGCTCTTTTATTAATCAAGATATCAAGATTTTTATATCTTATAGCAGGGGTTTAATAAATTCAAAACTCAATTAAGAATGTTTGTTTTTGAGTATTTAAAATTTCAAGGTCATTGGGTCACTGGGATAGGTCACAATTTATTGTTATACACAATGGTTGTTTTTATTGCCTTGGATGTTGAGGAACTTCATAAAAAAAAGATCCATAAGAAAAAAATCGCCATAAAGTATTTCGAATAAATGATTTTATATGCATTTGCCGAGTAATGTTTCAAGACTCCTCAAGGTCTGATTTTTTTTTGTATTGCTACTACTATCAAGTATCTAACCAAAAAAGAAAATATTTGAAAAAACAAAACGTAAAAGTTAACAGCCGATCAAACGTGTAGGGTCGGCTAGCGTGTGATATGCGCGCCCCGGACATGCGCAAAAATGCATTTGACGTGGAATCTACGTTCCCCGTAGGCAATGTGTTAATATTACGCGGCGAACAGACTCAGCAAGTAAAAAAATTCTATATATCAGGATGACGTAAGTTTGGAGGTAGAAATCAATATCAGAGATAAGACATTAAAATGAAATTATGTTGTCGTTGATTATCCTGGAAGGAAGTAGGTGTGCAAATTTGTGTTATTTTTTTTTATATTCACTTTTTTAGAGCAGGCTTAGCATTTGGACATGTATTAATTTCGTAAAAAACCCTCGTCATGAAAAACAAAAAAAAAAAGAAACGTTTGTTGATGTTACTTCTAAAGATTCTGTACGTCTCTTTAAATATATATTTTAACCCATCCGTCTCGAAAACAAGTACTTGAATACATCCGAATGGGGTCTCTCAGAGACCCCCCCAACCACTCCAAGCCAGATATTATAAATTCTTCATCAATATTTAGACATTTTTTTTTAAAATGGATTATTCTAATAATAAAAATAGTTATTCATGATATGCTTCATAACTTGGTCGATATTATGGATTATTTAACTAATTAATATGACGCGTAAGTGACAGACACACTAGGGTATGTCTCGCCGCAGACTAAGCTCTCGCAGCACGTCTCACTCGCATTTAGCACATAGTGCTGGATGCGAGCAAGAAAAATCATCGCGCAACAACAGCGAATATTGTTGCTTTTACTTTTTTCCACAATTGCAGACAATAAAAGACAATGATTATTTATAATAATTATTCTTCAGACTTTTTAGACAAATACAAAAAGTTTGTGACATGTAGGATTTATATTAAAAGAGTTATTCGAGAAAAACTTGGGATATTCAATAGACCCCATCGGCACGGCTATGCTATTCTATATATTTGTCTAATAAAAGCATAAAAATTATATATTATACATTATTAATCTTCTCAGGATTTTTTTTATAGAAAAACCTTATTAAACAATAACAAAAAATCATCCACGTGGAAAATATTGTTTAAAGGATGTAAAATTAACTTTATTAATAATAATAAATTTTTTTTGACAATAATTTTATTTTTTTATTTTCTACTTCTTCTTCACGTACCTGGTTTGGTTTTGGAGTTAGGCCCTCTGCTAATTTTTGAATTTTCTACATACATTCGTTTGTTTTTTAAACAATTCTAGAGCTCCCAACCCTGGACACGACTTCCACTTTCTTTCCATATCATCTTTAAATATTAACTTTTACGAATAACTAAAAACATTTGCGATGATAAATTAATAAATCTTTGACAATATATATTTTATATCTTAAATAATTATCTATTAATATTTGCTGCGCGCTAATGTCGGTTTTTTGCAATTGTCAGCGTGAGTTTGTCATTTAATCATCTGAGTATAAATTAGTATCCTTTCTGATTTAAAGTTGTCTTTAATTCTTTAACCTCTGAGCTTTATTAACTATACGGTATAATTTGTAATAAATTAATTATCGGTATCACGACTCGTAGGTTAAAATATGTTTTCCGTCTAAAAAAAATTGGTACTCGAATATGAATGAATTCCTTACGACATTGGCCAGGGGGTGATTGTGAGTTATAAAACTCACCACTCTCGCATCTTTAAAATATTTATTAAACCTTTATCTGGTGGAGTGATGCTTTAGAATTATTCTGGCATGCCATTCATCCATCTTCAAATAAATAACAAAATAAAATGTAAATATTGTTTTCCTAACTTTTCCCATTGTTGCGTTAGCCATTTCAGAATTTATCTGAAATTTCAGGGGACTGCTGCTTAAGTAATTACCGAAGCTCTCTGACCGCGGGTCCGTACGCCTGAAAACCTATTTGACCTATCGGTTTATACACCAAAAACAATTCATTACTGAAATATACATGTACATACGTGAAACCAAACACACAATGGAATGTTTTAGGAGAGCGTTTGTTTGTTTGGCAATCCATTACCCAATCGTGCCGTTGATTTTGCATTCAATATACCGCCCCTCGACGCCATAAATTTTCGTTAATCTTCGCGAGTTCATGCGAAGAAAAAGATCAAATATTCCATGTCGACATGGTGTCGGAGGCGGTCGGGGGGTGGGTTTGGGTTTTTGGCGGTTAATTCGATCACATCTTACCCTCCTCAAAAAGTGTATCGAAGATCATCCCTGCAGGCGTTAGATTCATGGTTTAATAATAATATTAGAGAATTTATTGCGTGGTTCATGTAAAAGCTCGACGGAGGGTGAAAGCGGCGAAGTAATGAAATTTTCTCGGCGGTGAAAGTAAATTGCATATTTTTAATATTTCATGTACCGGCGAAAATCCTAGATAAGGCCCTCGGCTCAGCCCGAAATATAAATAAATATTTTTTCAGCATAATTTATTAAAGAGATTTTCATATTGTTATCTCATTCCGTTTAAGAGAATCTCTATTAGTTTTCGTGTTTTTTTTTATTGTGAACGGTAGAATTATTTTCTTGGAAATTTTCCGAAGCGCGGCTAGCAAATAGGTTTAATACGAAAATTTGCGCGTTATTAAATTTTCTTGTTTACCTCAAGCATGGTTGCAATTTCTAATATGTAGTGCAAAGGCAAACTTCCGGGTAGCTAGTCGATTATGTCAAACCAATTAACTCAATGAGATTATTAAAATTCAGCATAACGTTGCAAATTCTATTGATTCGATTAACAATGTTTTCTGTTAAACAAATTTACTTTTATGGCTAAAAAAATATTGTCGCATTTCAATCTATAAAATGATGTTTTTGAAGAAAAATAATATGTATAATAATCTAATTTAGCATATGCATGAAACATAAGCACAGGGATACGGGCTTGAGTACCAATTAAAAAAAGGTACACTACCGCTGGCTATTTAATGTGTATGACTTGAGTACCGATTAAAAAAAAGGTACACTACCAATGGCTATTTAATGTTTATTGAAGATTTCTTATGCCTTCGTCAGTTTGATAATGGGCATATTGGGAAATGAAGTTGAGATCCCAGAGACTAATCTCTGGTCCGAGATAAGTTTGATTTATTTATTTAGTTGACTACCATGGACGGATGGCATTACAGAAAGATTTCAAAGCGCCATTCTTCCATGTGTATATATTTGATAAAGACTCTAAAGATGCAAGGGATATGAGTCTCTCATACTAATATTCCCTCAAGTGTCAAACCACGACACTGGCTAATTTTAATATTATTTCAGATGGATTGAAATTTATACTATTTGTTTTATAATTATTTATTCAACGAAGGATAAATGGCACTAGATTTTGGCGGGAAAAGTTCCCGTTCAAAACGTTCCATGCCATACTTTCCATAATGAAGATTTAAAGGGGTTTGATTCGGAAACATTCTAGAATATCGACAGTCCTGAAATGATGCTGATGGCTGATGGTCGAATTATAACATTGAAATAAATGATGTTCATCTGAAAAATTCGATTCCAATATTCTCAAATAATTTTTGATCGATAATTCTTCCATTTCACCCTATGGCTTAGCAGTGTAATGCATTGCATCTGAAATAAGACACCTTGATTTTTTTAAAGATCTTCATTATCTATAACAGGTTCTATCTTATAAAACAGCGGTGGCCAACTGGTGGGCTACGGACATTTGCCAAAAAACGTTATGAAAAGTTATGTAAATAAACCAATCATCAGGAATCATTTAGAGAATTATTAGGGTTATATTAAGAGGAAGACTAGCAAAAGTTAAAAATGTTAAGATAATATGGTGACGTTTGGATTAATTCAAAAATCTGAAAGAGACATTTTCTTTTTCAGCAGCAAAATTATTCGACATTCCAAGGTATATTGTCTTTCAATGATTGGCTATTCAAACTCAGATTTATTTCTATGCTAAGCGAGTTTCAAAATTAATTCCAAACTAGTTGAACAAAATAAAGCTACAACCCTAACGAAGAAAATCAAATGAAAAGTAACTCTAATCACGATCATTCGAGGTCAATCTCTAATATAAACTCGAATATATTATTTTAAATTCAATATCTCTTTTTTTTAACCTTCGCTAGTATCTTCCAGAAGTGATTATCGTGAAAAAATATCTTTAAATTGATTTTCTTCTCGTCTTCTCGCTATAATTTAGTCCAGATACTCAACAATTGTCGCATCACTCCTTAACCCTTTCAATGCGGCGGGTCTAAACACGATTCTGCATCTGAGTGCGGCGCCGTTTTGGACCAAATTATTTTTTTGGCGAGGAAAATTGTATTTACCGTTTACCGCTATATTATACCATTTTCCTGTAAGAGATTTATGCAAATATGTTGAATAGGATATGTTCTTCCATCTCAACTAAAAAAATAAACTCGATTCACTTTATTTTCGTAATAATAAATCGAACAAAATATCAATTTCTCAAACAGAGATAAAGTGAGAAAAAAATGGGAATGCGAATCAAAATCAAAAATGCGAAATGCAATTTTCTTATACCATTACATCCGTACACGTGTATGTGAAACATAATGTACGTGGAACACCCTTAACAACCCCTGAGCCGAGATACGTCACCGATACTACTGCGGAGATTTGAATCGTTACTGTTCATATTTACATATTACATGGTTCCTATAAATTTCATGTGATATGTTGTATATTTATTGATATCTGTGTTTATTAGCTGATTTTTAAAATAAACACCATCACTTAACTCGGTCTAGTTTACATGTAACGACAAGTTAAAGTTTTAAAGAATCTCGCGCATGTACGTCATGCGGCCGCACCCTGGGCACGATTTCTATGCGCATGTACGTCATGCGCCCCGCACTGAAAGGGTTAACAGGCATCCGACTATCCGTTTTTAGTCAGAGTCAAAGTCATTAAACCTCTGTCCTGCCCTTTTCTATATTTAGCCATCAAGATCGATTAGGTAAAAAATAAATAAAAATTCTCATGTATGATATATTAGGTTGAGTCATAAATAACTTCCTATCCAGGTAGACAGTTTCTATTATTTGGATTTACTCGTAGTAAGTCACCCGAATAGAGGATTTTTGTTTTCACTAGATAGATAATTGGCCTGTCAGTCATTTGACAACTTTTTAGTGTGGTGGACGTTACTGTAATGTTATTCCGAACCCTTAAAATGGAGAATCAAAAAGTGCATATTCGTCATGTGATGCTTTAGAAATTCAAACAAGGCACTAGTGACGGTAAAAGCCGGATAACCGATCGGGCAGTTAGATGAACTAAGGGTGGGTCGCCCTTCCGACTTTGATGACGACATTTTAAATGCGATATTGGAACAAAATCCACGTCAAACGATAAGGGAGTCGGTAGAGAGACTCAATACGTCACAATCTACGTTATCCTATTACACGATAACGCCAGACCACACACGGCAAAAGTGATTCAAGAAAAAACTCCAGATCTTGCTCTTATGGACCACAACTTTTTTTTGTTCCTTACAGATTTTTTGAATGGAAAAACTTTCTTTACCATTAAATAAGTCAATCTGTTCCTCAATACGTTCTTTCAGTCCAAACCCACCAAATTTTATGAGCCTGGTTAATGATCCAAACATTTGCTTTATATAAGTTAAATACCACGAAATTTTCCGCGAAAATGAAAAATTAATTAGAGATTAATGTTTGAAGAAGCGAAATTGTGTAATGATAAATTTTATTTTCATCGCAAACAATCTACGGACATATCGAACAAACTCGATTATATACATTTTCCGGCATTATATCAATATTTTCATAGAGTAAACATAATATCCGTCGTGAAATATGGAGGAAAAATATTTATATGAATCGATCCTCCGTTTTGTATGCAAATCTTGGTCTCGATTTACATGCTCTCATGCAATAAACATATTTATTATTATTAATTTCGCGAATACATTGACGAAATAAAAAAAAACGTCGCTTAATTTAAAAAAAGCTCGCATGAAATTTTAAATGCGCGCTGTTTTTCAATTTTCCCGGAAGCATTCGGCAATTTCAGCGCCAAATTAGCCAGGGTTCGGTTCGTGCGTTGGCTGCTTTAGAGCCGCATAAAAATTTCCAACACGTTTCAGCTTCCATTTCAACCTGTGCAACGAAATGTCCAACAATCAAGAGCTTAATTGAAGCGAAGGAAAGCAATTTGCTATATGAGAAGTAATATATTTTGGGGTGAGGGTGGCAATTTTACGGCCATTTTATTTTTATACATATGCATCAAACTTTTACGAAGGTGGAAAGCCGCGGAAATGTGATTGCTGTAATAAGTGCGTTCGTGTTGTGTGTTGAGAAGCGATGGTGGATGCATATTTAACACGATAATAGAAAATTTAGTGGGCAATTTTATGCTATAAACCCTCCACCCTCCACTGGCGGTAGATATAAATATTTAGAATACTTTTATTTTAAATATATTGTTTATTTTAATTTTCCGACATTTTATTTTATTCTTCGAGTTTTCTTCGTTTTTATATGACATTCACAGAGTACGATCCCATTTGCAAATATCATAGTATGTATGTACATAGGTGGAGACGGTTGTCTTATGGTTATTGCTGATCGTAACAGGACGTGGTCAGTACTCGGATGGGTGATCTCCGGGGAACACTTCGCGAAACTGACGACATCTCACGATAAAATAGATCGTACAGAAATTAAGCAAGTATCGTGGATTTCCACTTATAAAAATATTATTATTTTAAATTATCAATTGATTTTGAAAATATTTTTATTAATAAACTTATTATCATACTATTTTTTAATAAATTAAAATTAATTTAACTTTAATTAAATTTAATTTATTAAAGAATAGGCTCGAAAACAATGGCGTCATCCGAAGGGGGTCTCTCAGAGACCCCAAGCATGTCAAGATGATTTTTTTTATCAATATCTTGACATTTAAAAAAAAAGGGATTTTTCTAAGAGTAAAAATAGTTATTATATGCTTCATAATTTGAACAATAATTTGGATTTTTTTATCTAAATAATATGACGCGTGAATGACAATACTCTCGGCAATGTTTCGCCGCAGACTGAGCTCTGGCGGTACGTGTTAATCGCCCGCTATAAATAAAAAACTTAGGGTTCCCAATAGCACGAAGAATCATGTATTAATTTATTTATTATTCATTTTCATCGGGGATATTATTAATCATTTCCCAGGTTATATCTATGTCCAGTATGCGGCTTTTTTAAAATGTTCTTAGGGTTATCATTTGAGAAGTAAAAATAAAGTCGATAATAGGGTGCGAAGAAATTCAAAATTTTTTTTACTTAATTTTTGCTTAATTAACTTTATTTCGAGACAATGGAATACTAAAAATAGATTTCATAAGGATTAATTATCACATAAAGTTATTAACCAAAATTTAATGATATCTTTAGAAGTAGATCGATTTATTTACATCTGAAAGTATTTTAAAAATAATATAAAATAGGTCATATTTTTAATTAAATCAATGTCTGCATATTTTTCAAAACTCTTATTATTTAAATAGCTAAAATATTCTAAAGCATAGATTTTCAAACTTATTTGACATGAAATCTGATTTAGCTTTAATATGTATTTTTCCCTATATAAAATGATCTTGTTATTTGACCCCTTCAGTTGCCGCTAGGTTTTAAGCTGAGAAATATTCATATACTGCATATTTTTCAAAAAATATATATAAAAACACTCTCACAGTAAATATTTTCGTGGCCACCTGTGGCCTAACGGCATTCAAATCGTCCATACACAGAGGCCACCAATGGCCTAATGGCACTGAAAGAGCCAACGATTATTTATATTAAAAATAAAAATTTTCCTTATTATATTGACATGATTATTTTTTAGTATTAGTAAAAAATCGATAAAATTTAATCATTTGTGATATTTAATCAAATATATTTTAAGGATAATAAATACAAAACATATTTAACTTAAAATAACAAAATTCTAATGCTGAAAAATAACACATTCGATTTTATATAACACATTGCCTACGGGGAACATCGTTACCACTATTAAAGCATATTTGCATATGTCCGGGGCGCTCATATTACATCTTAGCCGATACTGCGATACTAATTTGATCTGTTGATACTGTTATAAAGTTTTTTTTTATTAAAATATTTTGTTATAAGTAGAATGCTTAGTAGATATGGCCAAACAAGAACATTTTTTTATGTCTCAAAATATTTTATGGCTCTTTTAGAAGATTTTTTTTTATTTACTCCGAAATGTAACCCACTCAAAAAAAATGTAAATTTAGAAAAAGTCAATCAGAAATGAGTGATAACGAGAATAACAGTAAAACAGAATATCTTCAAAATAAACCATGACAACATTCTGAGCTAAAAAAACAGTTGTTTTGGATAATAAATGTATATAGATAATTTTTTTCAACATCCAGCATTCAAAAGACTATGATAAAATCAAAAAAATCATTTCTGCCCGTTTCCAAAAAGTTTGGCGACTCCTGCTATAAAGTAAAAATATATTTTTTTGCATTTACTATTCGGTGTATGTTGTAGTTGAAGTAGTTTAATTTTTAGCTCAATATGTCGATTAATCGATATGTCACGGTGGCTCAAAATCAACGCTTGGGGTATATTTACAATGGAAAATAGACCCCAAGCATTTCTAATCAATTAACTTAAATTGCTAAAAAATAGATTATTCTAAGAATAAAAATAGTTATTCGTTTTATGCTTCATAATTTGGTCGATATTTTTTTTTTCTTAATTAACCAATATGACACGTCAGTTAAGTGCAGACTAGGTGATGTCCCGCCGCAGACTGATGCGTACCGGATGCGAGCGAGAAAAGACATCGCGCCCGTGCGAATAGAAACGAAAATTGTTGTTTTTATTTTTTCTCGTAACTGCAGATATTAAAGCACAATGATTATTTATAATATTTATTCTTTAGACTTTTTTAGTATTCGGCCAAATATTTCTCTAGTCCCATTTTTTATCTGATCTATCGTTAGTTAAAAAATTGAAGACACCTAATACTCTTTACATAAAATCCAATTATCTTAAAATAAAATTATCCTCGTTATAAAAATAAGATATGTATTTATATATGCGCATAATGTATGAACCAAGAAAAATACATTTTATTTTTTTTAAAAAAAAAGGTCCATATATAACCGTCTTAGTAATTACCCGCACAGGATTCTGTCATCCTGCGGATGTTTTTTTTGCGTAACTTTTTTTCATATATCTCATATCCCGGACATGGAAACCGTTAAAACTTTTCAAATTATATTAGCGCTGAACATTCTCTCTAATTTCACCGCGCGCAATAAAATACACATAGAAAATTCGTTTTGTTCGCCGTGCAATTTTCCGGATCACCCTGTGCACGATGGAGTTAAAAATAAAAATAAAAGGCAATATGATTTAGGTGCAGACGCCAGTGGCACATGACGCGGCAACAATGGATGAGCTGACGCGGCTCTGCCCTGCCGCTGCTAGATAAGCCCATCTGACACCGGCTTGATTGTATTGTGATTTGTGTCTTGCTTTGGCAACCCCTGGCTGCTAAATGACGTGTGCCCAGTCAACTATCGCTAATACCCACTTGTGGATGTTTAGGCCGGAACAGCGATGACCAAGCGATTGGCGTTTGTGCTCTTTTATCGAACGTGATTAAATTACGTCCTGATTTATACGATCCTTGATTAACGTTAACTTTTAACGGTATTACTTCCTCGGATGAATACGTAATTAACCCTCTGGATACCACTCGTTTAAAAAAGTAGAGACAAATTTTCAATGCCTTATTTTTTTAAGGCAAGTCTTAAATTTAACTATTTTTCTACATCTACACTCATAACATAACTCTGATGTAAATTCTGTTACTCATCATCGACGTCTGATGAATAGCATCATAAAAACTGTTAATCCTGGGATGGTCTGTCACCTATCGTAATTGGCTTATTCCTTGAATTTCTTCACGGATTCTTTGGACTTCAATTGCTGAATGGTTCGGGATTGTTACAGTATACTTTCAAATACCCCTACAGGAAGAATTCTGGAGCAGTTAAGTCAGATAAGGGTAGCGGCCAAGTATTAGGGGTACTCATGAGTAATGTCGTTTTTTTTTCAATGAAATTCAAAACAATTTTTCTTATACTTTTTTTAACTTTTCTTATACAAAATAATTCCCCATATTATCTATAACATTCTAACACTTTTCTTTTAAATCAAAATCTCTTAGAAAATGTTCCATAGAACGAAATAAGTAAAAATCAGATTGTGCGAGACCGGCAAGTATGGAGGATGCAACAGGATGACCCATCCAAGATCCTGAATTTTTCACACGTCCGATTTCGCAACATGAGGTCGCGCGTGAATGTGTGTGGGACATAAACACCTTCTTTTTGAATCTTTCCCAGCTTCTTTATGATCCTTTGAGTACTGGACCGGATGTACCGACCTTTTCCGATAATTTCCATCGGGTCGTCTTCGATTGCAGAATTCACGGCTGCTTCATCCGCCTGAAAGGGTCGTCCACTTCGAGGCTCGGTTTTCCAAACACAAATCACCAGATTTAAATTTTTTGAACCATCGTTGGCATTTCTTAACATCCAATATGTCACCGTAAATCTAGCAAATATCCTTCGTAGCATCTGTCGCTTTCTTTTTCAAATGATATTGAAAAAGTATACAGCTCCGCAGATGCTCCCATTGTCGTCAGAGGAATAAAGAAACCGTTTTTTGTCTAAAGGCCACGGGCGGGTAGCTGCTACACAAGAGAAACTTAATTACGCGTCCTTACTGCCTAACAGTCTGAAGGAGAGTATTTTAAAGATGGCGCATCGAAAAAACGAAATTACTTATGGGTAACCCTAATAATTTCATCATTTCGCAAAATTATCCTTTCCAAAAAAAAAATGCCTTAAGAGTTATGTTGTCAGGCGAGCTGTAATCTTGCTACCACCATAACTCTGGTGTGTCGAAGAATGCTGGACGTACGAAATTCTCCAGCATTTCTCGATACATATCGCAAGTGATGGTCAGTGCGTTTTCTTCCTTATCTTTAAAGAAGTAAGGTCCAAGAACCTTTCCTGCAGTTACTTCACACCAAACTGTTACTCTTACGGGATGCAGACTACGTTGGTGGACTATTCTTGGATTTTCTGTCCCCCAGAATCGCATATTTTGTTTGTTAACAAATCCGTTTAGGTGGAAGTGGGCCTCGTCGCCCATAATGAGACTGTGAATGAAATCAGCTTCTTGCCTTGACAATTCTTAGATCTGAACAGCATACGCTAATCGAATCCGATAATTTGCTGGTTTCAGTTCCTACACTAGCTGTATCTTATTATTGCTGGGACCGCCTTCGAGTTGACATTGAAGGCTCTTCTTCAACTCAGCACGCGGCAAACCACTCACCGACCCCTAAATTTTAAAACCGCCGGAATAAACCAAGTATAGTTTGTTTATGTGGTGGTTTTTTTACCCTAAAATGACGAATTTAGACTCTTTGCGTAAGCACAATTAGACTTTTGGGTCATCCTGTATAATTTAAGATATCTTTTGTTGACAGATTCTCTATAAGGCGAATCGCGGGCAAATCTGCGTTGAATCAGCCTTCGCCAAAATTTGGTGAAATTTCATTTTTAACAAAAAAAAATTACTATACTCTACTATTACTACCTCATATCTGAGGATCGTGACCAATCTTGTTCTAAATCTTCTTGATTTTGTCTCTCTATGATTCTCTGCATTCTGCATCCCCCATCGCAGCTACTACGGGTGGTTGCCTTGCCCCTTCCCCTGCGTCCTTGTACGTTTCCAAGCGTGACGAACTTCTCCCGGTTATCTTTTCTTCTGGCGAGATGCCCAATGTATAGAAGAATCCTTTACAAGTCTTTCCCCATTTTTTTAGGACGGTCACGTTTGTGTGTCACAGCATCACATTTCAAAAGCGTCAATTTTATATTCAGTTTTAAGGTCCAGGTTTCTACGCTGTAATTAAAAATTGAGGACGCCAGACTCTGCTATCCCTATCCGGCTCACAATTACCGTTACTAGTGATCCGAAATAAAGAAATTCTTTACCCCTTTCCAGATTCGGACGATTAATACATCTGGATAGCTGATTATTCCTGTCGACGATCATCATCTTGGGTTTTAGTAATGTTGATCTCGAGTCCTAGTTTTTTACTTTCACAGATAACTTTTATGAGCATATCGGCCATTTATTATTCATTGGTGGTCCGTATATCTAAGATTTGATTTTTTGTTACTCGCTATTTTAATTCCGCCTTTCCAGTTTTTAAGAGCTTTTCTCATGATATACTCCCTGTATAAATTGAATAGGTCTGGGAAGAGTATTCACCCCTGTCTCACTCCTTTGAGTACCGAAAACTTTTAAATCAATTAAATTTAAAACATTAATCAAGATATTAAGCCAACTGGACAGTTAAAGCAAAAAAAATATTTTTGGAAACGGACCGAATCGAAATTTTTATTAAACATTGTTAGAACAATTTCAAGGTCCATATCCGTTGGGTTACTGGGATAGGCCATAATTTTTATTATCCACAACAGCTGTTAGAGCTCCGAACGTTGAGGAACGTCATAAATGAAAGAGCACAATTACGATATGACATCAGTAAGAATTTATTCATCAAGAATAAAACTTATTATCATATTTATGAGAAAATATTTTAAAAAGGTTATAATAGATAGAGCAAATCAAGCTTTTCTTTAATCATGTGTCTAATTGTGTTTATTCTTGTCAAGAGCTACACATATTTATTTATTTATATTATCTTGAATATCTTTCCGAATTAGAAAAAAATTCACGTAGCAGCTTTCGCAGTATTTTCTTAATAACATTTTCCATATTTTCATTTTGAAGAACTTTTCCTTGATTGCATGCATCCGCTTTATTATATTATTATTCACCACGAAGGGTGTTAAAATTCAGCACTTCATAATTTGTGTATTCCAAAGAACAAAGAGAACATAGACAGAACATTGATTCCGTCTTAAAAGCGAGGGGTGAAGTTGAAAAATTATGAAATAAAAGTTGCTAATGAAGATTGACCGTAATACCCTTCGAAAAGTTTTCCTCCAGAGCATTTTCCAAATTCTCATCAAACCATATTTTTCAGATATATATATTTTTATCAACATATCTATTCTGAAAGGTCAGGCTCTGTTGTTTTGAGCCGGAAAAACGTAATGTTTTGTTATGAAATATTTTTTATTATTATAAAAACGTGTTTTCCACAAAATTAGTCTATGTTATTTTTTCAGTCTAATTAACAAAGCTCGTATTACTCCTTTGCCTATAATTAGTCAAACGCCTGTATTCGCTTTAAAATGTAAATGTCAAAGTGTTTGATAGCACGGATTTGCCAATTAATTTGCACAAAAAATAGATCAATACCTCGATATAGTCGTCGGAGGGTTGGCACTTATTATACGAATATTATTAACGCGCCATGATTTGGCTTTTCTATTTATTTTTCCATGAAAAGAAATGGTAACGTTGGAAAATATTTTTCTTTTCGTCTATGTGAATAGAAAAATATTATTTAGCATTCGATATCGTACCCGCACCTTAATTTTATCAAGGTTATATATACGTATAGTTTTTTTATTATTAATACTTTATTTGTATATGTGACATCCATTAAAATAATGGAGGAAAAAGTGAAAATAAAAAAATTATTCCATGCGATGCAAAATTTTCCGAGTGCAACTGTGTCGCGTTCTTTATTGTGTTTTCACGTAACATTTTAAAATATTAAAATGAAAATTTTCCGCTGTGTATTTTTGCACTGAAATAAAAAACATCCGGACGAAAATATGTAATTTTCAGCGCAGTATAATCTCGCGCGTTTTTGGAATTAATTAATAACAGTTTTTGGCGCGTAAATGTTTGTGTTTGATAAGCGGATATCAATCAGATTAAAATTCAGCATATACGGAATTTAATTTCCACCTGAATAATAACCCGCTGACGTCATTAAAGCTGGGATAATTGAAAATATTTTTATGACATGGTCTAGATTATTATCTCCGGCTGATAGTAGGTACAATTCTCGCCGTTTTATTTCCAATATGCCCGGAGCAGATGTCGTTGGATCTCCTTTACATTGTGTTTATGACTTAAGTACGATAAAAATCGACGTTGATATATTGTACGAATCGTAAATATGGAAAATGCGGAATGGACGACATTTTTATTCAGGGCGTATAACAAGAATTTATGATATCGAAGACTACGCAAAAAATTAATGATGTTACTGTACTCGATTTTTTTTTGCACGAGTGATACGATCTGGGCTATCGAATAAAAAAATATTTTTAATAATATAATTTAAAATTACTGTATTTTTATATTTTTGTGCTAACGAGCATTCGCGTTAAAATCAAGGGTTAGTGAAAAACAAAACTAAATATTTAGTTTCACTTGATTAAACTCAATATTTAAACTGTATATAAATATCATATTATAAAATCTTTTTAACGATAAACGGTCTAGTCTCGACACTTTCGCTCCTTTTTATTCTTATTATTTAGAGGACCCCTTTCCGAGAAGGTCTTTCCTATAATGAATGAAGGATTTCTATTGCGCGACAGGATTAATAATCACTTGTGACTCGTTATAAGCAGATAACGCATAGCGAAGAGGAAAACGAACTCCCAGGAAAACCGCCTTCACTTGCCTGGACACAGTCGGGAGGGGAAAATCCAATACCAACAGGGCAGAGGTAACACGTCCAATGCTAGCATTGGCCAAGAGAAGGAAACTCTTTACAAAAAATTACATATCAAGACGGCTTGGTTCTCTGAGGTATAGATACGAAAGGAAAGCCCTCACGTCACGTGTGAGACTCGGGATCCTTTGGGCTCGACTGCCATTTGAGAGTCTGGTATATAGATATATACGCTCAGTAATGGTTAAGGCCCATACGAGTGAGTGACTTGTGGCTGGCAAATTTGAGGCCTCGTTATACTCGGACGAATACGGTAATATAAGATAAGAATGAAAAATGAAAATTATTCTTTAGCATTTTATGGTATAATTGATTTAGTGTAAAATGATAATCCCTAAAAACTAACCGACAAATTATATGAAATAACAACGATAAAGAAAATTAGGTCGGAAAATCCTTTCAAATTCGATCGATATATTACAAAATATTTTTTCATTTTATTTTTACTAGAATAATTGAAAATAGCTACATAAAACATAATGGTTTTCATTATTATCAGGTTTATTTATGCTCACAATAATAATAAAAAATCATATAAAATATAATTATTAATACAATCGTAGTAAAAAATCACAAATCAATTCTCAAATTATATTATTAAAGGCACAAGTATTGTCTAACGCAGGTTTTCCCAATCCTTTTTGCTCTATTCCCCATTTCCCCAATGTTTAGGCTTTAATTCCTGTCAATCCAAGATAGTCAGGAACTCAAGTTATATTTGAAATAACAATCAAACAAAGATTTCAGTAGAATTACATATTTAAGTTTATTTTATGTGATGTTGAATTAAATCAATGAGATATTAAGTGTTTTCTCTTTGTTCAGCATCCAGCATATTTTGTTGTTTTGGTTTAATTTGCAGCAAAGTTAAAAATCCTGACTAGCAAATATATGTTCACACGAATGGAAGTAGTATGCTAATAGTTTTTTCCGCCACTCTTGGGAATAAATCGCACATATTAGACTAAAATCCTTTAAAAAGATTAATCCCTTCAGCTCTAAAAATTCGGATTGTGAACTAAATGTACTTACTCGTCGCTGAGTTCAGGAAAATAGTGACTGAATTCATTTTCCAACGCTTCCAAGTGCGAAAAAATTTAATTGCTTGTTATATGACATTAGAAACGAGACTCAATGATAATGTTTCAAACGTTGCAACATGGTTTTATTATTACATAACCTTACTTTTTTCCAATTTTCAATTTTGCTTATCAAGACATCCTAAATTCTCAAGACATCTTCAATTTTACGATATTTGTCTTTCTTCCTTGCATTTGAATATACAGTTTATACAACTGCCCAAAAATGTCCACTAAGTAGCCTTATTTATTTATTATTATTAAAGTGGCCTTCTACCCCTCTTGTTAGGACCGTGACGGTCGTCCTCCAGGTTACCTAGGCTCTACTGGTCTCCAGCCATAAGCATTATACATTCTTTATTATTAGGCCAAGCTAAGAAGTCCACCTTAACTTGAACATCAAAAAATGTAAGCTCATCTCTAAACACAAAAACTCGCTCGGTTACATTTCTTCTTTTAACCTATCAAACATTTATATGGAAAAGAAGTAGATAATGATCTGCTTCCATCTCAATGCATAACTTGCTTACAAAGTTGAGAGTTAAGAGTTCCGCCTTCCTCAAAATTCACAATTTGAATTGTGCCTGACGATCGATCATACAATAAATTCCTTTGACTTTTAACCTGATTTTTTGAATTTTGATTTGTGGCTATTGTAGTTTTTCAAGAGGAGAACAAAATAAAACTCGATAATAGAAAATAAACCTAATGCTGCAGACTTTATCTCTTGCACAACCTGAAAAACATTGTTCGGTAGAATAACTGTTGTAAGTTTTTTTTCCAATCCATTACCCATCATTTTGAGAGGACAGTGTTTACTTAATAATTTAGCAATTTAGAGATTAACCCCCTAGAACTCCAAAATTTACCCACAGGGGAGAATTTTCCTGATTTTTTTAATACTTGAGATTCAAAGCAATACTTTAGATAGGTAGCTGATTTATGAACTCGTAAATCGAAGAGGAGAGCTCTAAAAAATTAAATTATTTTAATGAAAAATCTTCATTATCAAGCTGTTTCATATCTTTTTTAAATCTTGAATAAAATTGAATTGAAAATTAATTGGAATATATTTTAATTCTATTAATTTTATTTAATTCCTTGGCCGTCGGAGAGTCTGGTCTCGAGTCTCATTGATAATGTTAAAAACTGTTTTGTTAAAACCAGGCGTAGCATTGAATTAAAAATTATGATTAAAGTATTCATCAATTAAGATGTAATTTCAGTAAAATGTTATATTATTTTTAATGATGTTTTTAATAACTTACAATGAATTTAAATTTTAAAAGAAATGCGACGAAAAATATTAACGGAATAATCCAAAAGTGTAGGATTATTGAAAATTCGTGAAATAAAATGACGTCATATGTATTTACTATGCATTACAAGCCGAACTAATCAAATTTTCTGAAACTTCTGAAAGTAACTCATCAGCTAGGCGTTCGAAAATTCGGCGAGAGCAACTTTTCAGATTGAACAATTTTGATTTAAATATTTTTTAACGAGTCCCATTCGCGCGGCGCGATATTTAAATTTATGCAAATAAATTTGTTCGCATTGATACGACTTTGCCAATTATTTTCACTGAAAAATATATGAAAATACCCCGCAAACGTTCAGATAATACAACGCTTAATTGAATTTTTATCTCACATGTCCGGTAATTGTTCGATAATGGGATACATCACGGAATCTCTCTTACATACATGCAATCCTTGCATTATTATTTTTTTTTTGTACCCTTTCCACGATTATTTAGTATCCTTGCATGTAGCGTTTCCTCAACAAAAAAAAATGGAAAATTAATTATTTTGAGCCGATGTATCGGCTAATTAATTATTATGATTATAAATATGCACAATGCATATTCTGCATACACATTTGGGGCCGACATAAATAACTCGAGTCATGTTGCGATAACGTGGGCTTCTACCACAATACCCAAATTTTAACACCCGGCTACCACCCATCCACCCCCCTCCACTCTACGCACGTGCCAAATCGATTAATCAGTCCATCCGCAAATGGGTTCTCGGACCTTCCAAAATTTTATGGACCCATCCGTCGGTGCAGCGTCGGACAATCGGGTCGTTAAATCTTTGGCGTTCCCGTTCAGGGATGACGGGACGAAGGGTGGGCTCCCGGAGCTCGATCGATACTCCCCCGCCTCCACCCCCCGGCCAGACAATGGGGCCTTCGAGTGCACGGGGCTATCTGCCTGCATCCAGCAGGCGTCTCGGGGGGGCGATGGTCCGCTTGCCTGAATTCCTGAGGGTTAATCACCTACATCCGGGATCGTGAATTATTGTATCGCCGGATGATTTTGTGAGATGTTCCAGTGTAATGCATAAAGAAGTTTGGGATCTAGTATTTTATTTATGGTTAACAAATAACTGAAATATAATGTACCGACTCTCGTATGATACGGTCGATTAATTGTGGCTCATACTTGTATAGCACGGATTATATACCGGGGTTTTAAAAAAAGGATGAAATAATAATATTCCATATAAAATTTAAACATCCCTTAACCCTTTGTACTCCACTGTCCATACGTATTGGACAGCTATTATTTACCAGCA
>JAGXCT010034840.1:0-18640 GCA_022495035.1 Philopotamus ludificatus
GGCTTAGATAACCTGGAAGACGACTATCACAGTCCAGGCATCAGGATTGGGATAGACGTGTCCCTGCTGGAGATCCTCTAGGTGGCAACGACCCGCCTCAGGGTTAGAAGGCCACTTGTGTGATGATAGATAGTGGCATGTGATTGGTAATAAGAAAAATATGATTGGATTCAATGCCGATTCTGCATATAAAACGGTATAGTTTTAATTACATTGTATTAAAAATCGTGGGATCCGTTTTTCCGAATTGTTTTCTCAACCGTTCATCCGATTTCTAATGAAAACCAACACTTGCAGCCTCGGGGATGGAATCGCGTCTAAAACGTTGTTACCACAAATATATCCAAAGACTAAACATAAGCTCTAAAACACATTCAGACGGTGCATTGAAATTTGTTTGGGCAAAAAATCGAATCAGTCCCGGGCATTGTTTTGGCGAACTCATCCACGCAGCGGCGAGCGATGGGGAGTGAGCGGGCGCGTGCCGGCGTGCCGCGTGCCGCGTGCCGCTCGGGGCGGCCTGCGGGACACCCGGCAAACACAACGGAGCCCCCCTCAGGCCTCACACCGAACGACGATTTAAATCCTTTAAAATTAACACATACGTTTTGCTCTCGATATTCTATGCACAGCTAATTGAATAATATCACGCTATGAATCATGCCGTTTTATTGATCAACAATCTGATGCGACAAATAAACGATAAGTTGAGAAAATTATAATGTTAACTGAATAAATCAGTCATTCGTACAATTTTAATGAATACGCACGAGTATAATTTACGTGCATGAAAATTAACGCATGAACGTATTAAATGCTCGGCTTAACATTCTGAGATAAATACACTCGAATCATTTTTGTAGGGTAGATATGATCCAGATCTCACTTCGCAAAACAATTTGTTACCAAGGCACAAAAGGTTGTGATTTCATTCAAGATTATTTATTCATCTCAAAAATCAAAACATGCATGTAATTATATATCATCATAATCATCATTTGCCAACAACAAGGCTCTTAAGAGCCTGAGTCTTACTAGATTCTCGAGCCAAAGGAACCTGAGTCTCACACATGGCGTGAGGGATCCCCTTTCGTCTTGGTATGCAGTTTTTTGTAAAGAGTTTCCCTCTCTTGACCATTGCTGGCATTGAACTTACATCTTCTACCCTGTTGATATCAGATTTTACCCTCTCGACTGTGTCCTTGCAAGTAAGGGGGGGGGGCTTCGTTCATCAAAAGTCTTCAATTAAATAACATTAACCTTTTCAACGCGGTAAACGAAAAAAAAAGTTGATTTGAAAGCGACGTGCGAACTCGACGATGTTCCTTCGCGACTGAGGCACGCTCCCGGCTGGTCGCATGTGGTTTTACCACTTGCACGGCACGATATTTTTTCTCGCTCGCACTCGCATATGCGCGATGTTTTTACTCGTTCGCATCCGGTACGGAGCGATAAAAAACATCGCACCCGTGCTAATAAGAAATAATATTGTTGTTTTTATTTTTTTTTCGAAATTGCGGACAATAAAGCTCAATCCCATCGGCACAGAAAATTTAAAATAGAGTCTGGTGAATCGATAAATAATTTATTGCTGATTTCACGGATATTATCGATATAAAATTGCGATTGTATAACACAATTTATAATATATCACCGCCATATTTTGATTGATGTGACCCACGGAACACGATGGGCGTGTGACACGTTCCCATGGCAATAATTGATGTTGACCCGCTGCCGGTTCGGAATAATAATGGGATTTAATGATCAAAAGATTCGGCTGCTATCATCAACACCGTGGGTTAATGTTGTTTTTTAATTCGATCGACGGGCTAATCGCTCGCGCGAGTCGCGTGCCGTCCTAATCTGAACTGGATCCATTTAATCCCGTTTTGATTTAAATAAAATACACAAAATAAACAAGAGGCCCGAATACCGGCACAATCGTATTAGTGTTAGTCAGCATTCGTAAGTAATTATCAATAGACAATGGTGTGCCGGAGCTTTTTATGAGCACGTGACCGTGTCCAGTGCAAAAAAACATGTCAAAATTCGACGCGACAACAATTTCGCAAACAAAGGGGGGTAGTATACGCACGCCAACAAACAAAACGTCGACTGGGGGTGAATAGGAAAAAATAGAAACATGTAGAGTCAAAACGTGTCTGGTTAGAGGACGTGTTGTCCTATATTCCGAAAAAATAGGCCACGCGACCGTGGAGGGTTTCAGTTCATCATCGGTTTCTAATGCGTTTATATGGAAAATTACTAAATCAGTGATTTTCAATTAATGACAATATATATATATATATAATAACTTATGAAGACAGATTAAACAACGATATATCGTTGTATTTTTATACTGGGGTTTACAGCGAAAACCAACGTTAAAATATATTTAATTCATGTAATAAACATTTTTCGTTGGAAGTCTATGAACAGTATTTGTCTTCTTATTCTTCTTCAAATGCATTGACCGTTTTCAGATTATGTGATATATTTATCTCCGTCTCTTCTTTATATTTTTTGTGTATTGTTGTCAAGATAGAACAATTCTGGACCTAACAGCCCCATCCAGGAGCCACGACAGTTCTTTCTTCTCAAACACCATGTTAAGGTACTCGATTAATCGAAACCCATGCTTCTAACGTCAAAGCATTACAGATTAATTACTAGACTGCGTTTTATCTAAGAGGATCTGCGTCTTTTCCAAGGTACCTGCATATTATTTTCATCGCAAGATCGAAGAACTCTGAAAATACTGTAGACAAGTCTATCGCATCATGTCTCAAGACGATCCATCAGCTTCCTTTTTATCCAATTGAGGTATTTTAGATTAGTTCTACAAACTATAGTCTTCTAAAACATTGTTTTCCATATTACTAGGCTACATCGTATACACCCAGATCTTCGATACTTCTATCGTTCGAATCATATCTTCTTCTTCAAGTCCTTCAGATGTAGGCGATCTACTGGTCTTGACTTTTCTCCATAAATTTGAATTCTCCATAAATTTAGACGTTCCTTCTCAGTCCAGTTGTGTATGTTGCAGAGTCACGATAGCTTCTTTCTTTCAAACTACCGTTTACCTTCTACTTTTCCCTCCATAATGGTATATAGAAGGCGATACTTTGGTCCAGGAATGATGTGCTCTAAGTTCTAAACTTTGCGATTTTTATACCGTGTCTCTCACTCTCTCAACCCCTTGCTATCTACTGAACTTTAAGACATTTTAGACAATTCTGGACCACCCAAACCAATCCAATTGCAAAGGTTACAGAACCACGAGTTTGCTTTCTGCTTAAGCACCGATTTCCTTCTACTTTTCTCTATATGATGATCTGCTGAAAAACGATGCTCTAATCCTGGAATGATGTGTCTGGAGTATTTAATTATACGCCATGCTCTCGCTTCTATTCCTTTTGAAGAAGTTGAAGTAAGTTTCACTCCTAACACGCTGCGATCAATGAATCTTCAAGATTCTTGAGATATCTTTCAGCTAGCTATTATTATTTGCTATTAGCAACGTAAATAATAAGTAAATAACGATATCTCGCAGTTACTTATTATATGTTATGTGTTACCATAACTGATTTTTACTGTTTTTCGTGAAAAATTTTCTTATCTAGAAGGATCCTACCAAAACCAAGAAAACTTGGACATACACTTAATTTCTCCAATTAGGTCTTTCTCATCTAGTTCTAGCTCATCCACTAATGGACATACACTTAATTTCTTCTATTAGGTCTTCTGAATCCAAAATAGGCAATTCATATAATACAGTAAATCCTCCTATAAAGTTTGATAGTCCCTCCTATAGCGCTCCCTCCTACACCGTAAATTTTCAAGGTCAAGTAACATATTTCGTAAATATGTAGGAAATCCATTGTCACGCGAAATAAAGGTCGATGCGGTTTGGTTGACAACAAAATAACATGGCACGCGAACAAACAAAAGTAGACCAAGGACATTTAAAATATGGAAATGGAAAAATGTTTGATGTATTGGACCTTTGGTTTCTATAAGTTATATTCTTCGTCATAGGAGGGTCAAGACAAGGTAGAAAACATCGATTTAAAGATTGCGTTATAGGAGGGCTGCCTGTATTTAGTTATTTAATGCATATTATACATCAAGAACAAAACAAAGTGTAGTATAAAAAAATGTATAAAAATGAGAAAATGCATTATATATTTATATTATACGACCAACCCTTTAATTTACACGGTGGATTCGTTCCAACCAAAACGGACAATGCAATATAAATCCGTGTAGATCGTGTCCAAACAGATATACGAGAACGAGGAGGATTTTAAATTACATATTTATTTATTTTTAATATTTTTTTAGAATCTTTGGTAAACGTCAGACAATCGATTCTCGACGGGAAATCGAACAAACACTCAATCGTTCAATTTATTTATTAAAATGTTTTCAAATATGTCCCTGGGACATGACTGAAGTGCATCCATTGCACAATGGGTACATGTATTTATTATGGGTTTGAATTCGATAATATTGCACAAGGGTCGGGGGATCGGCAGTGTCACGGGGTCGGAATTAAAACGGCACAAGCGCCATATATCGATGGGGTGCTTGCAACGTTTCGCCTCCGACACCAGCTGTTGATTCTGCGAGGGTTAATTGTGCATCTTGAGCTCGATGCTGTCATCAGTCACCTAAGGGTTATTTTTTGCGCTGATGATTTATCGAATGCGAATGCCCATTGTGCAATGAGAATCGTTTTGAAATGGAGCGTGGACTTTATAATGAGGAGGCTTTCAACTTCGGAAGTGTTCGATTCAATTTTGTCCGTGTCGACGTGGGAAATATGGTTTTCGGGACACTTATAAAATAAAACGCTATAAAATTCGATTTTAAACGATAGCCCCTATGCGTTTTTTAAGTGTTTATTTTTCAGTCCTTGTACATTCATTATTTACAAAGCGTCTCACAAGACGCGATACATAATAGCACCGCTACTAATTGCTAAATTACAGTTTATAGACTGGCCGTAATAACAGGTATATTTCAAGTATTGTTGCGGGATAAAAAAAATCAATGAAAAAATAATAAGTAATTGTCAAGAAGTTCCCCCTGCCATTCGGTTAAAAAAAAATAATGACCAGGTAAAAACGTTTAGTGAAAATATTCTCACGAGTACTGCTTTCACGTAATACTTATAATTTTTCATAATCAAACACTTCCATGATAAAAAAATACATTGAATGCGATGACTAATTGCTGCGAGGGTGGTACTAACTTTTTTAATCGTATGCAAAGCTGGCGAATATTGTTTCAGTCCCGAGATGTAGATTAATGATTCGACTGGTTAATAGTTGTAACAGCTCACAGAAAAAATGATTAATTTAAATTTGATCCGACACAAGTTTTGTGGCAGACTGCCACTTATCGGCGGCACAATCCATAAATTTGATTAATTTAATTCGAATTATGCGTCGCATATGTTGCATATGAAACGATTCGGCTTAAACGCAACAGTAGTGCGTTCGTAAATTCGTGGCATTGCGGAGGAGAGTATGAGTAATGAAAATAATAAATAGATCGAAAAGCACTTTAAAATACGTTTTTCCGCTATTTACCTCCAATTTTTACAATCCCGTGATATTTTAATACATTTAATACCGTAGTGCGTTTTTACGTTTTTTATTTCCCGCAATTTACGTTTAAAAATTTTAAAACTCATAAACATATTTAATTGAATGCGCAACGATTTAAAATGTTTGAAATAAATAAAATATAAATGATGACTTTAAAATTGTTTAATAAAGAGCTTTTAATTTTTTCTAAGGGACTCTGTCTTTCAGGAGGTATTTATCAGTTAATAACGCCTAGAATAGATGAGAACGTATACATACAATCGAGAGGGTAAAATCCGATACCAACAATGGTAGAATACACATCCAATGCCAGCAATGACCTAAAGAGAGAGAAAACTCTTTACAAAAAACCGTATACCAAGACGGCTTGGGTCCCCGCGATACGAACACACTATAAGGGAGCCCTCACGTCACGTGTGCGACTCTTTGCGTTTCTTGGGCCTCGACTACCATTATTTTTTGTAAAAGAGTTTCCCTCTCTTGGCCATTGCTGGCATTGGACGTACATCTTCTACCCTGATGGTATCGGATTTTACCCTCTCGACTGTGTCCAGGCAAGTGGGAGAGGGTTTGCCTCGGTATTCGTTTTCCTTTTCTCTATGCGTTATCTGCACATCAGCCCAAAACGAGTCGCAAGGGATTATTAAACCTGTTGCTCAATATCAATCCTTTCATCGTGGGAAAGACCTCCTCAGAGTAGGGTCCCCTAGAAAGAAGACGATTTTAAATGCTTAGATGCTTTGATGGGAGCTTAGAAAAGAAAAAATATCTTATTCCAAGATAGATGACCTGCTTATCCAACAGATTAAACACCGAGGAATATAAAAATAGGATTTTCCCCTCTAAACTGTACTAGTGAATCTGCAGCCATTAGACTTTTATTCTAATCTGTGCTTTTAAATATTACTACCGAAAAAATCTAGAACAAATTGTTAAAATCGGAACAACGAGAAGATCCCAAACATTTTAAGGTATAATTTTAGATGCAGTGCATTACACTGTTAAGGCATGGGGTGGAATTGAAGAAATAATGACCAAAAAATGGTTTCGAAATGCTGGAATCCTCAAGGAACAAGAAGACACTATCCATGAGAGCCTCAGAAAAGCCGGGCTAGAAATATTGGTAAAAGTTGGTTATTTAAACTAAATTTACCGAAACTTTACAAAATTACTTGGACCTCGACATTAACATGATGGCATCTGAAGTTATGGACATCGATGATATAATGGAAAATCACATGCATGTAAAACTTATCTGACGAAGAATTATCTGGCGAAGAAGAGATAAACTTATTCCATCTAATTCATATTGTGAGCCATAAAAGCTAATCTACTAACATTAAAAACGTACAAGACTTAACTTTCTTATCGATTTATATGATCAAAAGAGAAGTAAACCAGCTGTAACTCTTTTTCGTCGGAGAGTTTCTGTGAAAACGACTGTCTACGATATCCAGTAGCTTCGGGTAATCACAATAATGTCAAGATTTACCTAATTTTGCAAGGATTTATTAGAAATTAATTCCCAGCCATCAATGGGATTGTCGATTCCAGCTTTTAAAAAACAATATTTCATCGTTAATTGTTCAATTTTACTCCATCTCTTAAGTAGTGTAATACATTGCACCCATAATAGTCGTTAAATTTTCGAGATATTCAATATCTGTACCAGGTTTTAGCGATAATTATATTTGAAACCACGAATTATTCCTAAATCCAATCATTGCAGTATACTAGTAAGACTCAGAGGGAGAAAGGCTTATTTTATATTCCCTTTGAATTCATATTTATTTAAATATTAAATATTTCAGACAGTAATTACTAATAAAATTCATAACTAATAATAATAATAATATAAAATTAGTTATTTAGTCCTTACATCTTCGTCGCATAGGTAAATTGGACAAGCAAGGAATTTGGGTTCCTGATGAATTGATGGAGACTGTGCTCGATCAAGGGCCTACCATCTGCGCGTCTCTTTTGTCTCAGTATGAAGCCGATCCGTTTTTGCGGCGAATTGTAACTGGAGATGAGAAGTAGGTGCAATACAGTAATGCTGTGCGAAAAAACAATAGCTTTTTTCCGGAAAGTAACCTGTTATCATTAACAATAAAGAAAGTCCTTGTTTGTGTGGTGGGATTTTTCTGAAATTATACAAAAAATAACATAGGAAAAAATAAGGGAGCTTGGATTGGAACTTTTAAATCATCCACCCTATTCACCGAATCTCGCGCCATCTCGGTTCAGATTGTTAAAAAGCATTAAGAGGTAAAAATATAAATAGGGATAAATGTTTTTGCCAGCAAAAATTTTTTTGATTACTTTTTGGTCCCCTTAAAATATACATACATCTATATCTTTAGTCCAGAAAAATTAAAACGAGTTTTTGTACCAGTTAAAACTTTTGTACCAGAAACAATCTGCCACCGTGACACGAACGTATCATACTCGATAGTGCAAGATTGATTGGTGACATACAGTGCCAAGTTCCAGAGCAATTAGATTACCTTCACCAGCGGCGAGGCAATTTGTCTGCAGAGGGTTAAAAAAAGCGTAAAACGAGAAACTGAAACATTAGACACGAGGGGCAGCGTGAGGAGGTGGGGTTGACGTTTTGTATAGATAATGCAGAACCATTAACAGCCCTCGTCGGCCATATGCCGTCACTATTTTCGAATCTAGAGCCGCCTTCGCCGACGAAAGTATGAAATTGTACAAAACGCATATTCTCCATATATACACGCACTTTCTATTGAATCTTTCCGCACAATCGAGACTAATGAATGCATCGGATTTGGCCGTTAAATCGGGCTATAAAACAAGAGGTCGTAAAAATGCTAAGCCTCTCAATAAAATGTGCCAATCAATGGAATGTCCGAAAAATCGGCACGAGTACTAAATCGCCGATTTTAATCCGAAATTTACGAGCCACTGTTTGACCCTCACACCCACTGGCCGTGGCGGTGGTCTCCCGCGCGAGATTTTGTAAACTATCCAGGGATCGATAACATTGGAAATAATTTACGATATGCAATGAAACTCAGTTATGACGATCGTATGGCGTATGCACTTTAAATCATAATTGTATGACGCATGCAGTCTAAATCATCAGCACGAGTGGTAATGTACCTCACCCCTCTGCTGTGTGAGGTCATGAACTTACGAAGAAACATCTTATTTTACAATATTTTCAGTTTTTTTCATGAAAATTCAACTTATAAAATTTAGAATACATATAGGTGAAGATATATTCTTCGATATAAAATAATAAATTTAAAAAATATATTTTAAATATAAAATATAAATCCTCAGCGTTATAAAGAGACCAAAAAACAATATTTTATATATAAAAGACAAAAAATACGATATTTTATGATAAGTGTAATTAATAATGAAACTATTTTTTTTTCTTAAATCGAATTTTCGTAAAAAGCATTTTTGGTAGTAGAATTCAAGATATATTCCATAGTCCAGCGGCTCGAAAACAACCGCGTCGTCCGAAGGGGTCTCTCAGGGACCCCAAGCACTTTAAGTTATTTGTTAATTAAAATATGTATTTATTTTTCTGACAATAAAGAGAAAAGCATTCCTGGATATTCCAAAGCACCACTTACCCACATAAAGTTGGATAAAGAAAGATACAAAAGTGATGTTTTTATTAGAATCACATTCACTCCCTGTAGGTTAACCATAAAGTACTATCTTAACTCAGTCGCGTTTGATTACATGACCATAATAGATTATTATTACAAGTTATGACACAGATTTTTAATAAAAATATTATCAAGACGTGGTTGTTAGACTTAAATTAACCCCCTAATTACAAGATTTAATCGAATGATATTTTAGATTATTGAACTGATCAATAAGAAGTTTAAATGACAACGCTCTCGGCGATGTCTTGCCGCAGACTAAGCTCTCGCCAAACAAGTCAATCGCACGTTTCACTCGCACTCGGCACATCGTACCGGATGCGAGCGAGAAAAAAAAATCGCGCTCCTGGCAGCATAAGCGAATATTACAGTTTTTTTTCGCAATTGGGGACGTAAAAACTCTTAATAGTTTTGAGGACTAAGACCATAGGATCATAATTGTATCATTAATAATTTCAACGCACTTGGATAGCGTTGCCAATCCCTGGTTTCGCATTATGACCTCCCCCGATCCGACACTGCTCAGCTGGTATCGCAACTTTTATGGTGTCATAAAGGGCATTTGATAAAATTGGTGTGGCTAGATGATGTTGGCCCTTCCCTAGAAGAGGTACAACCAACAGCAGTGACACCTTACAGCCCACATTGGCGATACCCGTATTTATCGCAGCGGAAATATGTTCATTAACCCTTATCGTCACCGATAGATTTTGTGGGCGTATCATACTGTGAATAGACTACTCGTAGCGTTTCCTTGCCAAAAGTTTTTTTATAGGATCGCGTGACGTCACACGCCACTCGAGAACGTTGGCCATATTATAAATTGGCGAACGGCAGCTCATGTTTTAAAGTAGGAAATCTTTCCTGTAAACACAACCCGACAAAAGGTTGCGCCATAAAACTGAACTGCCAAATTATGTAAACGGCCGCGCTGAAAATATGCCAAGGCAAATAAAAATTCAATGAAATTCCGGGGGTGAGGGGGCAAGTCGTGCCATAGGGCACTGATAATGCCCTATCCTAATCAATGTTTATGTGGCGTTTTTATCGGCGTATACATTTTTTAATCCGATCCATGGTGAGGGAGCGTACGAATATGAGTGACAGCTCACCCCCTTAGCGCCCCGCACTTGTCACGCGGACCGTGAAAGGAGCCGCGTTATTTATGGCGGGGCTTAAGGACATTCCGCCCATATGGCGAATCAGTTTTGATGTAATTCGATACGCCATTTCGACAGTCATAACAGTGACCGTCAATATCGTCAAATGCGTGACAGATGAAAATACTATATACGAGGATTTCAATTTTTTACCGAGGGGAGTAATTTGGGATTTTAGTAACCGAGCACATCCCAGGTGGCTGAATATATTAATACATTTTCATCAGAGTGTCAATTAAAATTTTTGATTAAATCCCGAGATTTGAAACGGTCCGCGCCGACTAAATCTTGATACCCTTCTTCTCCCGGCATTTATCGAGTTTAAATCCCTCGGTAATTAACAATAATTACTTTAGATCCCGGACCCATTCCACCTGTTTCCCGGGGAATTATTTTGGGGGCCCCTTTTGGTGTTAAGTAATAGTATCTGGTGGCGAAAATTTTTAATTTTTCTCATCACAAAGGGTTAATGGCGCAGTTAGGGGTCCCGGCGGCGCTCGTTTTATTTTATTGGCGTCGGGGATCCGTCTCTGGGGTCCGCGCCACCCCCGGCCGCCTCCTCCGACAGGGATGGGGATTAATAATGGATATTAAGACTGAATTACGATATGACCTCAAATGTAGTTAGTCGCTGGCTGCTTACATGAAACTCTTTATTGGCAGCCCTGGCACTCGGGGCCATTGGCGTAGGGGACAATAAAGGAATGGCGAAGGCGAAAGCATGCAATTGCACAGTGTACGGAAATAAGCAAAAACCACTGTGCAAAAGATTTTTAATTAAATTTAAAATAAAAATATATAAAATATAACATAATTAAAAAAATGTAATTTCAACCAGGGCTTGGAAACGTTAGTTTTTTCATTACGGTTCAATTAAAAAATATTTATCGGCTCGGTTCCAGGTTACGTTCCAAAGAAAATAACGGTTAACTTCGGTTTAGAGTTTTCAGCTCCGATTGATTGTTTTTTAAATGATTTAGCCTAGCCGTGCCGATGGGGTCTATTTGGGACCCCAATATTTTGTTTTTGATAAGTTATGAAGTTTTTGATTTTTTCGAATAGCTCGAATAGCTTATAATATAAATCCTACATATCACAAACATTCTGTATATGTCTAAAAAAGTCTAAAGAATAAATTTTATAAATAATCATTGACCTTTATTGGCCGCTATTGCGGAAAAAAAATAAAAACAAAAATATGCATTTCATTTTCTCTTTGTATCAGATGCGAGCGAGAAAAACCATCACGCATATGTAAGTGTGAGTGAAACCGCACACGCGTCTCTGATTTGAAATGCTTGGGATATATTTTCATACATTCATTTCATACAAAATAGAACCCATCGACCAGAGCCGTGAATGATGAACCCGATGAATTCTTCATCAATATCTTGACTTTTTCAAAAAAAATGGATTATTCTAAGAATAAAAATGGATCATTTGGTCGATATTTTAAATTTCTATACTAATCAATATAGACGGAGCTAAATTCTCTCGACACGTGTCAACAATCGCGTACGTGGCAACAGAAGCGAATATTGATGTTTTTTTGTCGTAATAAATAAAATCTATATAACCAATATTATTTTTCGGTTCAGTTTCGCTTCGATCTCCTGATTTAAACTACAGAAATCGTCTTTCAATTTTAAATATATATTTAATTTAATACGAAGTATTGGTTTAAAAATTATTAAAACAATTTCTTGACCAAGAAGAGGAAACAATTAATTTTATTTAAATTAATTAAAAGCTAATTTTTAATTAAACAGATTCAATTATAAAACACACGGACGTCCCTGTATTATTCACCGCAAAACGTATCGCTTTTGAGAATTTCGCCTGATTGGATTTCTATCCCTACACAATAGCTACAAAATGCATCACCATTCTCCAAAATGGATTTCCAAAGAAAACCAATTTGAGGTTTTTCCGAATATTTTTGTTTCTAACTGGATGCATAATTGAAATGGCGTGTCTCGCCATAAATAATTTCCGAAAGCGCATTTGCAAAAATTTAATATGCGCCCTTCTTGCACCGCGCATTGCTCGACCCCTACGAAAATGTTTGCGCACGAAACATTTTTATAATCCTTAAAAAAAGTCGCTAAAAGGCCAATATAAATGTTGAATTCCTGGCATTCCTGACACGTAACTGTGGCTCATATTGAGTCGTAACTCAACACCCCCCAAGAGACGGGTGGGGGGTGGTTCGCGGATCTCGTCTGCAGCCCTGTTAAAAAATTCAATATTGCAACACGGGGACGAGATAATTTCGAGAAAATTTATCGAACATTTTATTTATGTCGTGCATGTATGTAGTGAGAGCGGCCCCGCGTTTGAACTATTTGTGTTCAAACCATAAAACAGATTATGGCGTTAATGTCTCACATAACACGTCGTTACGTCCCTCTCTATCTATGGGGATGAAAAAAAATAATAAAATTTATATTTCTCTTTGCCTGGATGCTACCTAATAAATGTTGTATAAGACCTCGTTAAATTTATTGCGTTTTCACAATCCACAGGTAATAAATACTACAACGCAACATTAAATTCATGTAACGTTTAATAAGTTATTTATTTATTTAATTGATTACGATGGATGGATAGCATAACAGAAGATTCACGCATATAAAGTTTTCGATAAAGTTTCGGTAAAGATGCTAGGAGAATTAGTATATCCTATTGATATTCCCCCCCAGTGTCAAATCACGACACTGCTTAATTTTAATATTATTTCAGTCGGATTAAAATTTATATTATTTCTTTTATCACTATTTAAATTAAATTAAACGCGTCAATTTTTATAAAACATGCGGAGAGTAATGGGTCTCTTCCTCTTACATAACCCATAGCCAATGTCATAAAGAATTCCCTGAATTCATAGCCTTCGTCGGACACCTATCCGAGTATTAATTTAGCTCAGTGGCGGTTAACTTGCATTATCGAAATAATATGCATATTAACTACAAGCCATAACACTGGCCATAATCATAACATTTAATAAATGGTACAGATAAGATGATCTGGTCGATTGAGTCATCTTTGGCTGATCAAAGATGATTTTTTAACATACTTTGGCGGAATTACATCTAAACATTAAAGTTGTTTATTTATCTCCCATTACCACAAGCACTCTGCAGCCGATGGATCCAGGGACAATGCTATTGCTTCAAAGTGCATGATTTAACAATAGCTTCGGATATGAAGTCATTGAATAAACTTTATTTATTTTGACCCATATAAAGATTCGATAAAAAGTATAAAGATGAAAGGCAAATGAGACTCTCACACATACAAGGGCGCGGCATCCATATGGCCAGATTTTGCGGCGCACACAGGCGCCAGAAGATTTAAGATATTAAGAGAGGGAAAATTTAAAAATTATTATTTTCTTACAATCGATTAAAATTTTCTAATTCTTTTAAAAAAATGTTTTTTTTTATTTATAGGGGCCCAATTAATTCTGCACATAGGAGCCGGATAGTGAGGGGGCGTCCTACTATCCTGAAATCCCCCCCCCCTCAAGTGTCAAACCACGATATTGTTTAATTATAGTATTATTTCAGTTGGATAGAAACTTATATTATTTTTTATTCATTCTAAGAAGGATAGATGGCATCGAATTAAATAATTCCAACGCGCAAATTACCTACATATAGGGGCGCGCCGTCCTTATAGCCAGATTGTGCGGCGCACACAAGCGCCAGACACTGTCGGTGCGCCACTGCTCAGATAAATATTTTTTATAAATATGGGGAGGTTATTGGTTTCTTTCACTTACATCCTTTCCACTTCCAGGAGGAACTCATAAACCAAGATTTAATTGAGATTAAAAAAAAGTAGATTGAGTTACTAAAAAAATATTTAAATAAATAAAAAGGAGTAGATAATGTAAAAAAAACTACAAAATGAAACTATGCAAACTAACCTGAATGAGAAACAAACCACATCAAAAAATTCGATCACAGAAAAATCTTTAGGATATAGCACAGATAATGAAAATACTTTAGAATAATTATATTGTAATTATAGATCTGAAAGTATTCATATTCAAAAAAGCCCTGATAATGGATCTAGATTTTTAAGGCCAAAAGCCACTGTTTTTAATCTATGGTACAAGCCGAAGATCTAATAGATCACGGACCCCCAAAATGTAAATCCTTATAAATCCTCACCGCACTAAACAAGAGGAATGATCCTGGATCTCCGCCACACGCGCGATACATCATTCGCTTACGCACTCGGGCGTTCGACACCAAAAACAACGACCCCTGCAATATAATTTACGACCCCGTTGTCCAAAAATAATTTGAAAACCCCTTAAATCTCGCCAGCTTGAGGCATGTACGACGTTAAACCTTCAAATAAAATTAATATCGCCATTTTTACTGCCGCTAATGGCGTCTAGTTTACACGGACGCGTTTTTAAAAGCTCGGCTTTTTTCGTGGGCCATATTGAAAAATTATTTTTATGGCGGCTGACGGTCGTCAATGTGTTTTTTCTAATGATCGCTCGGTTAAGTAGGCAAAGATGCGATTTATGGTCCATCAACAAGCTATTCGTGTAGACGTTATGGACGTTAAAGAATTAATGGTGAGGTATGGCTTGTGTACCTGATGTCAAGAGCCCGTAACTATATTCGTTTTAAAACTATATATATATATATATTGAGAACATGGAATTAATTAACGATCTGAACGATAAATATATATCTGTATTCCGTCATCTCTGCGGGAGTCTATAGCATTTAACCTACATTATGGTGGCTCATAAATAGTACGCGCGAGCGCTTCCTAGTTCTTGAAGTTTGTTTGGTTTTCATATACTTTTTTTTTATTTTAACCGCGACTGCATCTGTTGACAAAGTGCAATAAAAAGTTGGTGGCTGGATGCACAATGTTGGTAATTAAAAATAGAAATATTTGTTTTATGACACGTGTGCTTTCTTACTGAAGACGTTTATGGGCGCGGGTTGCGCCAGACTGTCTCTGCGCCGTTAGACTTTGCGTATACACACACAGATTATTGTTATTGTTCTAGCCAGATGATGAGATAAATATTATTAAACACGGTTTTTGAAATTTACAAGTCTTATTAATATAAAGACTTATTAATATTATCGTTCATTATTGTTTTAAAATTATATTATCGAAATAAAAATCATATATTTATTTATTTCCACATTAAATCGAAATGATTTTCGATAATAAGAATATTTGATGCAGATTTCTGTTGCTGAAAAGGATACGATTCATGTTGATGACATTTAAATCTTAACTGATCACTTAACAGTTAAATGAAGATATCAATGCCCGTTATAGAAATTAGAAGAGTTGTTATTGAATAGTAATAGAAATTTGGAAGATAAAATCAATATTCAAACAAGTGGTTTTAGCTAATTTTGGAATTGTAAAAATGCAAAAAAAATACATCAAAATAACCCACCATACAATTATTCTTAGCTTTTTCTAGTTCTTACGCAGTTAAAACAGGGTTTAGTCATGTTAACAATTTATTTAAAAAAATATAAATCGATTAAATATTACAGATTGCGGTGATTTACGATTATTATTACATCCAATTTTAAAAGACTTAAGACTTTTCGACAAATTTTAAGACAATTTTAAAAGACTTTTTATAATTATGTTGTATGCTATATACTCTAGATAAAATGTAAGGTGGTCGTTGTAGGCAAAAGGTTGGGAACGCCTGATTTGGATGATGTAAAATGGAAATATCGATAGAATTGAACTAATCCCGATCCATTCAAAACCAACATTTATAAAATATCCACATATTTCTCTAAAGACATGACACTTTTGTAAAAATCCAAAAAATTTAAAAACATGTTCCTGTATATTTTATTTTTCCATTATAAATGCCGTGCCGATGGGGTCTATTAGGGACCCCAAGTATTTGATTTGTCTGGAATAACTCTTAATATAAATCCTACATGTCACAAACTTTTTGTATTTATCAAAACATAAATTTTCGCTGCTATTGTCACGTACGTGATGTTTTTTCTCGCTCGCATCCGGTACGATGTGCCGAGTGCGAGTGATACGCGTCATATTTATTAGTTAAAAAATCCACCAAATTATAAAGCATATCACGAATAATTATTTTTATGCTTAGAATATTCCGTTTTGGAAAAAAATTGTAAAGAATTGTGAAGAATCAAACTTGACTTGACCCCTTCGGACGACGCTGTTGGTTTCTAGCCGCCGTGAAGGATGTGTTCAAACATTAATTTTGATTCAGATCTCAAATTGATACATTTTAAAGCCGAAAATTAAAAGATAAATAAAAATGCGCAAAGTTCAGTCAAATAACTAAATATAACTTTATAAAGTCGTAATGAAAAATCGTTCGTACAGCAAGAATTATTCAGAAACCAAACAAGTAGCCCAATTTAGAGTTTTATAACATCCAACGTATTCGTCTAATTAAACTACAAGTTTTTTTTAAATTTTAAAACTATTATCAATTTTTCATATAATAAAATACCATAATTTATTCTTACATTTCTATAGAATATTTTGAAATGAATAGAAATGCAAACTTATAATATTTAAAAAAAAAACATAAAAAATGGACTTATGTGTATCTCATACTGATTTTTTATATTTATTTTGATTATTTTTCATTTAATACGTTGTTGTTTGTAAATCTTAAAAATTAAATTAAATTTTTATATTTTATCATAATTTCTACAGAAATCAGACATAAAATAACTAATTCAACCATTTAATAAAAAAAATATTAATCTATTTTATTGCAATTAGCGTATGCTAGATTCAACCCCAAGAACGCTCCAGATAAAAATCGCTAATCGCACCAAAGCAATTTATTTACTTTTTAATTATTTTATTATCACGATCTCTGAATGGCGAACGGGATCCCGTCTTTATTAAAAATGACATTTGCAAATTGCCCCCAATATTTAACAAACATTATTTAGTGGTTGTTGGAGATGGTGGTGCTATTAGTACGACAGGGAGCCCACAAATCACCTAGCCGAGGGCCCACTAAATATAGTGGCACACCCCACCACCATACACCGCTAACTACCACTTGTTAATTACCACCGACAACCCGGGACATATCCCACTCGACAATGCTGAAAAAAATGGCAATTTCATTTAAGAATAATAATAATGTGGAAAACCGTGTCACCTGTTTAAATTGCGTTGGCCATGAATAATTTAGGGCTTCCTGCTAATAACCGAAATAGGTTTCGGCCCTTGTACGTAATAAAGTTATTTGGCAAGTCGTCACCCCCTCCCGGCCAAGAATTCGTTCAACCCTTTCAAGAAGTTCAAATCTGCAATAACCGAGGGTGAGGGCCGCCATTGAATCCAAAATAGAGATTAAATAATGTTATTGAGGAGAGAGAGAGAGCTAAATTCATTTTGGGCCTAATAAGTTTTTGTCGTTTATGGAAATTAATACACGTGCCACAATAGGGACGACTGCAGGGAATGATGTTCCAAATTAATTTTACACAGATGCGGTCGAATCATATATACCCAAGCAGAGTGGCGGGTCCATTGTGTTGCATGTACTCTACTCACTCATCCATATTGATTTCGAATGGGTGGCAGATTGTGTTTAAAATGAAAACAAAGGATTTTTCATCCATAGCGATGTACAATTAAGTATTGCCATTTTTTTCGTGAGATTAATCTGGCGGCGGTTTTTTTTTGGTACTTTTTAATGATGATATTAATAATGAAGCTCAGATATAATCCCCAACTAGCTGGGGAAGCTGTGAATATGGTGTGAAGATTAATTGTTGAGGGTTACTCCGCAACTAACTACTCTTGAAGATTATTTCTTTCTCTCATTTATAACAGGGATTAAATTTAAATTAACAATACGGGATATGTTAATATGCCTTATCTTGTAAAGTAAATGAGTTTTGTTAAGTAAATGTCATCATGAAAAATTATAATAAAACATTTATCAGTATCTTTAAAAAATATAAATATTACAGATAATACCCCGATAATCGCGACCCCGGTGAGTGCGGGTTCGGTATAACGCGATCTTTTTTTGACCTAGCCGTTCAGATGGGGTCGATTTGGGACTCCAAGTTTTTAACTTTTTTAATATAAATTTTACGTGTCTCAAACTTTTTGTATTTGTCTAAAAAAGTCTAAAGAATAAATAATATAGAGAGCGCTTGTCATTTACGCGTCA